>CAHIKZ030000502.1:240000-245000 GCA_903632075.3 Acanthosepion pharaonis | reverse complement strand
ATATATATATATATATATTGTCCATTTCTTAGTGTGTGTGACGTCATTTGTTTACGTTTAGATACACTTCGAGCGCATATGATCGTTCTAGGGAAATCATGGAAAATTGTAGTTTAAAAGCAGTATGATCGACATTCCTAACCAGACGCTCTTCTGGAGCTGAACTGGAATATCACATCAGGCTATATGACACTTCCGTGTAGGATACAAGTTCGATTCCTCTCGGAGGACAGATATTTTCTATGAAAATTTCTCGGATGTTCAGGCCAGTAATTATTGTTTATTATAAACAGATCAGTTAATTAAATCTTTGTATCTATACAAATAACTTGCAACATTAAAATATACATTTAAGTTATATTTGGACACCAAATTTTCTTTTTAACATCTTTCGTTAAATATTACAGACAAGGAATTTTTTTTTAAATTTGTTTTTTCGGCGTTCATACACTTTTCCCGTTAAGTGGGAATGAGGTAAACAAAAACTATTCATACCGTCCACTGTCCAAAGAGCTATCGATCACTTCCTTCGCCTTTTTTTCGGCAATCAACGATATAAAGAGTTTTTACATTCACTCACCAAACAGAAAAATGTAAGAACACTGTAAAACGAAATAAAAAATTAATGAAAATTTAAATGGTCAGTCATCTTTACGAATATATATATATATATATATATATATATATATATATATATATATATATATATATATATATATACATGTTTTCCTCTAATAATATAGACATAGTATGTCTATTTATTTTATAATAATCCTTTCTATTTCTCTAATTAGCTTCTTGATTATTTGTCTATATTTCTGAGATGAGGTATTATGTACACGAGTTACATTATGTCGCTTACGAACTGTTTTTCCAGGTTTCCCTATGTCCTCATTTTTGTCACCATATTTATTACAACGTTTCGGCCGTTGTACACTCCGTTAGAATCAAGGACACATGGGACAATTTGATAAAAGTGTTGGTTAGATCCAGTGACAGGAGACAAATAGTGGGAGTTCAACACCTGGTTAAAGCAGTGGAGAATTTAGAGAGGGGAATTAACAGGAGATAACTGATAACTGGTATCCATTAAACATGGCACGTGGAACTAGAACAGTCTACCCCACTGAGCGAAATAAAAGGTTCAGTTCGATATTCCGACCATCTGAAGAAGGTTGGAGCGTACAACGGCCGAAACGTTGTAATAAATATGGCGACAAAGATGAGGAATATAGTAAATAATGTAGCTTCTTGATGTTAAGTTTAAATGCATTAATCAATGCACCTTTGTTCTTGTTAACCCAAGTATTGTTTGCTCTCCTCTCGAGTGAATTTCAAAGACAAACTTAATGTAATTGGGGTCGTTGTGGTTAGTTAAGCGCTTCTTTACAAAAAAAAAACAAAAACAAAATAAATATCGGAGCTACAATGGTTAAATTAAAAATAATTTTTATCATAGAACGCGTTCACTCGTGTTTACAAAATGTCAACGCAGATACATTAAGTTTGTCTTCGCATTTCACCACTGAAGACGACGTTGGAGATTAAAAAAAAGTTCCTGGTTTAACAAAAAACCCGACACCTTCCTTGATGTATTTCAACTCAACATCACGAAGAAAATTAGAGAACAAGAAAAGATTAGTATCTGTCTATATTTCTGAGATGAGGTATTATGTACATTATATACGTTATTCAGACTATTGTCCTCATCTATGTCGTCATATTTATTACAACGTTTCGGCCTTTGTACGATCCGGCCTTCTTCAGGTGGTTGGAATGTCGAACTGAACCCTTTATTTCGCTCAGTGGAGTAGACTGTTCTAGTTCCACGTGCCATGTTTTTAATGGATTTCACTTATCAGTTATCTCCTGTTAATTTCCCTCTGAAAGTTTTCCACTTCCTTAACTGGGTATTGAACTCACACTCTTTGGGTCCTGTCACTGGATCTAACCAACGCCTTTATTCACTGTTCAAGAAAAGATTATTATAAAAATAAATTGATAAACCTATAATATTCAATATATTTGAATAAATATATGCTACCCATATGTATAGAGGGGATATCTGATATTTTCCGTATAAATTTCAGAATTTAACGAAATTTCTGATGCCTTACCTAAAAAATCCCAATCAAAGTCACGCAGACAGATAAACCATAAATGTCATATGATTTAAAGACATTGTAAAGAATTCTTCGAAGATGTTTGGAGATACATTTCTTGGGAATTCATTTAACCTAATAGAGAAGAAAAATAAAAAAAAAATATGACTTTTGTCAAATTTCTCACCTTGAATAGAAGAAACTTCTCTCAATGAAATCTGAAGTCAGCTTTAAATGGCTTCGTGTCTTAGATTAATTGTTCTAACAAAACAGAGATTAGAGAATCGATTTCGAATAAAGAAGAAATTTGCCTTCAGTTCCAAGAACAAAAGTACAATCCTACTCATTGTCTGACTTCCTAGCATGCACGTTGTTATCATACACAGCAGTTTTAATCTATCTGAATACATATATATATATATATATATATATATAGAGAGAGAGAGAGAGAGAGAGGGGGGAGAGAGTTAGAGAGAGAGAGTGAGAGAGATGATAGATATAATTCTGTATTTGGACAGAAACCACACTTTTATACAATTTTCAATAAAAACTTATATGACAAGAACACAAGAAAAAATAAAAGAAATTAACAACAGTATATTGTCAGTCGCTTTTAATGAAATTCTTGAATATATATATATATATATATACATATATATATATATATATATATATATATATATATATATACACAACTGATATATATGTACACACAAATATATGTGAACACACACACAGCAAACAAACACACACACACACACACACACACACACATATATATATATATATATATATATATATATATATATATATATATATATATATACACATTTCATTGAATATGACAGACAATGTGGTTTGTTTGTTTTTAAAATTTCTCATTTGATCTTTTTTTTTCTTTTCGGTAGATAAATTATATATATTATTTTTTTTTCTGAGCGCTTTCGGCTATACATTTAGCCATTTTCAATGTTGAAATATATTAACTGTTAACCAAAATTAGATTGTTGTATGTATGTATTTATGTAATGTTTTACTTTTCTAAAACACGGTCAAGATGTGAACATGGGCACATGATGTAGACCGTGTTTTGAAAATGAAAACATTATATAAATAAATATATTCGTCTCGAATGATAATATTAAGGCTGGTCTGTTTTGAATTTTTTACAGAAATCCCATCCCTAAAATATTCAGGAGCTATGCAAATAGATTACATTCCAGTTTAGTAAGAGTTAATGATTTAATCCAAAAGCCCGTAACTCTCTGTTGCATATATATATATATATATATATATATATATATATATATATATATATGTGTGTGTGTGTGTGTGCGTGTGTGTGTGTCTGTGTGTGTGTGTCTCTGTGTGTGTGCGTATATTTCGGCAGTATGTTTTCATTAAGACGTGTTTCGTCGAAAAATGTAGACATGTTCTGTCTACTTATTTGCACTCTCATTTCGGAAAAATCTCTCCACACCATACTTCTTTCTTTCTTTCTTTTTATGTGCCATGACATTTCAGGACGTAGGTGATCATGGCTCTCGACCTCCCTCTATCCCTTGCAGCTGTCAGGAAGTTCGTTCCCTCTGCCACCTTCCCCGGAATACGTTCTATTATCCACTTGCTTAATCCCGCTAGGTATGTCAGGCGATGTTTTCTCTTGTCCCTATTTCCCTCTATTCGACCGGTGAGTATCAAATTCTTCTGGTCCCCCTTTCTCATTATGCGTCCCAGAAACGTCAGCTGTCTCTTTCTGATTTTAAGTATAAACCTTTTCTTTTTTTGCAACCTCTCTATGACTTCGTCCTTCTCACACTTCCGGTCCATGATATCCATAGCATTCTTCATTAGAAACATATCTCCGTCGGCTCGAGTCTCTTCATCTTTCGCTGCCGTAAAAGTAGACAGATGTCACGTAAAAGTTCAGTATTTTTTTTCTTGTTACCAAATAAATCTCCCTGTCTCGCAACACTTGGCCCAGCTTTTGGAATGTGTCCTTGGCCATCCCAATACATCTACGGATCTCAGTGTCGCACTTACTGTCCTCTGTCAAGACGCTTCCCAAATAATTAACCTTCCGTCTGTTGGTTCTAGTGCTACCGACCTGCAAATCGCATTTCAGGCTCTTTTTCTTACTGATGAACATACATTCAGTCTTCTTGTAGTTTATGCTTAGTCCTTTCTTCTCTCACTCTGTCACTACCTTCTGTAGAAGATTTTGTAATTTCTTTTTCGTGTTTTCTATCAGTACTGTGTCATCTTCATATCTAATGTTGTTAAGGATGTAGCTGCCAATGCTAAATCCCGACAAGGAATCTCTCAGCATTGCCTCGCTGTATCAGTTGAACGTCGGTGAGAAGACGCATCCTTGCCTTACGCCCCTTTCTATTTTTGTATATTCACTGAACTCGTTCCCCATGCGTACGAATGCTCTTTGCTGCCAGTGTAATTTCCTGATCATTCTGATATCTTTCCGGAATATATCAAGGTTGCTGAGCAGTTCCATCAGATCCTTGTGGCATACTTTGTCGAAGGCTTTTACATAGTCTATGAAACAAAGGTGCACGTCCTTCTGCATTTGTATAGCTCTTTCTGATAACATTCTGAGCATGAATATTGCGTTCCTTGTTCCAGTGTCTTTAACGAACCCGCACTGTTCTCGTCCTATCTCTGGCCTGACTCTGCTGTGTGCTCTATTCAACAGAATTTCGCATGATGAGTTTTCTCATATGGCTCATTAAGCTTATTGTTGGATGGAGTTCGCATTCGTTTGTGCCTGGTTTCTTAGGCATAGCTATGAAGATAGATCTGTGGTCTTCTAGTATATCAAAACTGTTGTAGATTTCGTTTGTTATTTCGGTGATCTTGTCTATGCCAAAGTCATCTAAGGCTGTC
>CAHIKZ030000502.1:230000-235000 GCA_903632075.3 Acanthosepion pharaonis | reverse complement strand
CAAAAGAATATAACAAACCCGAATGGATTTCGAAATCGGATCTGCAATTTTTCATACTTAGCCGATATCAACTCAACGCACATCCCATCACATATGTTACTTGACTTAAAAAATTAAGACTCCTCGGAGTCATATTTTCATCAATTAATCCATCGCTCTCTAAGATGTAGATATTGTTTTCACTGTTTAAAAAAACGATTATATTGACACAATCATGTGTATTTATCAAATTTATCATTTATAGAAGTATATGTGTGTGTCTCTTTGCATGTTTGTGTGTGTCTCTTTGCATGTTTGTGTGTGTGCGGGGCGTGTGGAAAATACTATGGAAAATGCTGGCTAAAGCCAAACAATATACCGGAGATGGAATAGGCTCAGTTTGTGCGTAAGGGAAAAATGACTAATCCTACAGCGAATGGAGGACCAGCTGTTGGATAAGAGAAGCGGCCTGAGGACCATACGTAGGCATAGGAAGAAGTATTTGATTAAAAACATACATCCGGTGAAGTTGATACCTGTCACCCATGGATTATATAAGTCAGATTATAGCTATTGGTTTCATATATCAGCAGGCTGATGATTGTCATGTCTTGAAAGTATGAGTAGGGGATTTGGATATTATAATATCAATCGTATGATTTTAATATATTTAAATTCTGTCGGAATTGCCATTGAGACCTCAACTTATTTTATATCTTAAGATTTAGCTTATATTCTTACTATTTGAATTATATACATACATACATACATATATATATATATATATATATATATATATATATATATATATATATATATATATATATATATATATGTGTGTGTGTGTGCGTGTGTGTCTGTTGTTGTTGTTGTTTATACGTTATTTTTATTGATACGAACATTTAAGTAAATGCTCTGTTTATAATAAACCCAAATTTATGTCCTGAATGTCCGAGAAATCTCAAAGAAAATATGTGCCCTTCAACAGGAATCGAAGCTGTATTCTACACCGAACATATCATGCTGACGTGCTATAACATTCAGCTACAGAGGAAGCGTTTATTTAGCAAAGTCAAATTACTGTTGCTAACCTACGAGCTACCCATTATTTCTCTCAAACGCTCATATCTGCTCGAAGCTTATCTTAACGTAAAGAAATGACATAATATAACATGAAAAATCGGACAATGTAGATGTAAGCTAAATCACGGTTCTGTGTAGGATACTGGTTCGATGTTTTAGGGGAATGTATCAATTGAAGAAGGGAATATTGAATTTAGCTCGACTTAAAATCGACGAAAATCAAAGAAAGTGGCAGCCTTAACTAGACTGGAGGTTTGGGGTGAGTAGTTTGATTAGGGTAGTGTTGAGGAAATGTAATGTCAGTCAGCAGTACTGATTTAAACGGACAATAAATGAAAGTAAAAATTCAGAGAGAGAGATTCATAAACATACTAATTACGTTTATATACGTGTCCACAGATACACATACACACGCTCACTGACCCACACAGAATTATTCTGACTTTAAAAAAGAAGAGACCGCAATCCGGACACTTAGCCTCAGTGAGTGAAATATACATTTCTACTTTGTGACCTAAAACATCTATTCGTATTTCTAACATCAGTGACTTGATAACCAGGTTGTAAAAGAAACAAATGGGGAAAGGGAGAAATGAACAGACGAACTTATCAAAGACTTTGTCCGCACTGCTTTTATGACGTCGGAAGTTTGTTTTTTTTTTTTTTTTCTTTTTTTTAAATAAATATTTTTTATAGGATTATTACAATTTATATTAAAATACCAGACACTGTCTTTTTCATTTCATGCTCAGATATTTTGTAAAAAATATATTAGAGTAATTATTTTTTTTGCATTTAAATTATACAAATAGTTTATTTTTTAAAGACTGCAATGATTCCTACAAACATTGATAACCTAGAGTAGCCACTGAAATACATACATATATATATATATATATATATATATATATATATATATATATATATATATATATATGTATATCCGGGTTACACTGTATATATATATATATATATATATATATATATATATATATATATATATATACAGTGTAACCCGGATATAAGAGAGTTGTCGGGACCGGAGAAGAAGTCTCTTATATCCGGGTTTCTCTTATATACGGGTTTGGTCTATTTTGTTTACATTAACACAGGATCTAATTTGGGACCAGAGAAACTCTCTCTTATATCCGGGTTTCTCTTATATCCGGGTCTCTTATATCCGAGTTACACTGTATATATATATATATATATATATATATATATATATATATATAAGAGAGAGAAATGAATGAAAAGACAACAGGAAAACTATACTTAGTTTTGACAAAAGTGCTTCGTCATTCCACTTACTTTATGAAGGCAAATGTGATGATTTTTTTTTTTTGAAAGAAGTATATTTTGACAGTTACTAAAAATCTTTAAATTTACAAACGCTCATAAATATTCATCGGGTTAACTGAAAAGTTTATGTGTTAGTTAACCTGACGAATATTTATGAGCGTTCTTAAATTTAAAATTTTTTTAGTAACTGTCAAATAGATTTCAAAATAAAATCATCACATTTACCTTGATAAAGTGAGTGGGTTGACGAAACACCACGGCCGAAATTAAGCATAGATTTCCTCTTGTCTATTCATATATATATATATATATATATATATATGTGTGTGTGTGTGTGTGTGTGTGTGTGTGTGTGTGTGTGTGTGTGTGCATATGCATGCGCGTATGTCTGTGTGCTTGTGCGCGCTCGCGTGTGTTCGCGCGAGTGTGTGTGAGTGCACGCGCATGTGTGTTCCCGCGTGTATGTTCGCGCGTGTGCGTGTGAGTGCGCGCGCCTGTGTGTGTGAGTGCGCGCGCACGTGTGTGTGTGTGTGTGAGTGAGAGAGAGAGAGAGAGAGAGAGAGAGAGAGAGAGAGAAATAGAGACAAAAACAATACGGAAAGGAAACTAAACAAATAAGCAATCCGATACATAAATTGCAAAGAAAGAAAGAAAGAAAGAAAGAAAGAAAGAAAGAAAGAAAGAAAGAATAGAGAGAGGAATGTATGAAAACGAAAGCAAAAAAGAAAATATACTGAGAAGTTAACATTGAAATAATAAAGCCGAGGTATAATTAAATTGCAAAGAAAGAAAGAAAGAAAGAAAGAAAGAAAGAAAGAAAAAATGAAAGAAAGCAAGACGTCAAAAAAGAAGAAACTAAGAAAGAGTTGATAAATGATTTGATGGGAAAGACGTAAGTTTTACCAAAAACGAAAGAAACATGCAAACGAAAAGCGTAGGAATGACCGAAAGAAAGAAAAAGACAAAAATGATTTGGAGACACACGTAAAACCAAAAACAAAATATTTACATCGAAGTAGAAAAGAAAAAGAAAAACAGAAAAGAAGAAAATTTAATAAGAATTGAAAAAAATAATAAGTACTGAAAAAAAAAAATAAAACTCTCAGGAAAAAAAAAAGACAGAAAAAAAATAAATTGCAAATTGCAATAAACAAATGAACACTTTCAAAATGGCGTACAAATAGTAAAACAGTGCAAATCAAAATACAGACATGCGAATCATCAAAGAAAGTAAGATAACATTCATGAAAGAAAAAGAGCGAGAACAAAATTCATTTAAGAACAACATTTTGAAAATCAATATTCGAAAATGGTTGGAAAGATGAGCAGAATGTAAACAAAGAAAGGAAAATTAATAATTGGAGAGAAACAATAGTCTAATAAAAAAGAATGAAGAAAGCTGGAATGCCAACAAGGAAAATAAAAATGAAACTTAAATTTAAAAAAAAAATATTAAGATATAAAAGAAATAAAATAGAGAATAAAGATAACAAAATCGGAAAAAAGCATGAAAGGCGCCATAATAGAACGATATGGGCGAAAGCAGACGATTTATTGGTAGAAAGAAAGAAAAAAGAGAATATACGTCAAAATAACTAAAGAATTCGGAAAAAGAATAAAATAAAGCGGCTCTAACTCTATGCAACATTGATGTCAAAAAAATACATGGAATTTGGAAGAGGCGGCGAAAAACAGACGTGCGTATTTTTGCCAACACAGGCCGGCATCTTGACGGCAGGAAAGCCGGCCGACATGCGGTGATCGGTGGGGGTAAAGAATAAGGATTGGTTAGAGCCGGAAATTTGAGCGTTAAAAGAAAATAATTGATGTGTAAATCCACACGCGATGTCTTCCGTCATTTACAATGCTGCGCTTGATCTTATTGCAGGTACGTTTGAAAGGCAAATTCAGCCGCGAAACGATTTAGTAAATGGCAGACGACATTTTCGTCAATTTGGCGCCGAAACTTCCGGATTTGTTTTCTTCTTTCATGTTTGTTTGTTTGTATACCGGATCTTACCTCAATTATTATGCTCTTTAATTGTGTAGAACTTTCACAGGAATACATTACATAGCAAGAAATTTTTCTCACGATTAAAATTATTTACTGCGTCAACGCAAACGCTTTTGCAAGATTCATGTGTGTGCATTTGTGTGTGTTCTTGGTGAAGAAAAACATTTATTATTTTGTACCAGTAACAATAGATTTTTTTGTGAGTCTAGGTAAAAAAAAACGAAAACAAAAGAAGTCGGGTTGATAACGAACACGTACCCAGTGTATAGTGTATAGAGTAGAGAGTGTTATTCTCTATCAGCATCAATGACACTCCTTTCATGGAACCTCGTCCGGGAGTCAATTTCACTACTGGATCGATTCATCCTCATTCCCTTAGTATATACCTTTGTGGAGAGTGAATCCTCTTCAGATAGCTTCTTCCGGAAAAAAAATCCCATTGCGAAATAGATTCCTGACATTATGCTTCCCCGAGCAATATAATCGTCAATTCAAGTTTTTGCATGCTAGTATGCTAGTTAACATTTGTGTCAGTTAGCTGTTGGCTCTCCCGTTGGCCAATAGAATCTTCCTGCCTATTCGTGGCAGCCAGCTATTGGCTCTCACTCTGGCCAGTACAAAA
>CAHIKZ030000502.1:137500-225000 GCA_903632075.3 Acanthosepion pharaonis | reverse complement strand
CCGCACTCCAACGCATTTATTATTATCTGTGCGGGGACGCAATTGAGGGAAAGGTCAAAAAATCTTGTATCACCAAAGATTCACTGAAGTCAAGGATTATGGCAGCATTCACCAACTTAAACATGGAAAATGTCCTGAAGATTGCGAAGTTTCTGGAGGTTATGAGTGGAGCCTATGGGTTTTTATTGAATAAATTTACTGTTTAGTATTTCAAGATATTTTTTCTAAATTTGGTAAATATATCTGTTAAAATGAGATGTCATTGTTATTTTCATTTTTTGCGCAATTTAGACGAAAATTTCACCCTGTGTGTGTTTGTGTTTGTGTTTTGTGTATATATATATATATATATATATATATATATATATATATACAAGGTATGTGTGTTTGTGTAGATATATATATAGACAAACACAAACACACATACCTTTTGTATATATATATATATATATATATATATAAAAGACAGACACACACACAGAGAAACAGACCCCATACATACATATATATATATATATATATATATATATATATATATATATATATATATTCAGTGTGTGTGTAAATATAAAAGTTAACATAGAATTCAACATGCTATACTGAAGACTGCGTCTATCATGAAACTGATTGTCGCCTTTAAGTGATGACTTCTATGATCACTTTTATTTACACACGTTCTATCTCTGATATTGAGCACTTTGTCCCATAAATATAAAACATCTCTCTCTCTCTCTCTCTCTCTATATATATATATATATATATATATATATATATATATATATAATGGTCTCTCCCGTCGATTTCGACGTATGAGGATCTGACAACTTATTGCTTCAGTTATGAAAGTATGTGCGATAATCTTAAATGGCATTTAAGACCGGCTAGTGATATACAAAGGAGGCCACATATGAAGCAAGTGTGAGGATTGTGATAAGAAATCACTGTTAGATTGGCTGACCTTTTAGATCTTGCTCTCTCTTCTTGAAGATGATTCAGATAAGCAGATTGAAAATTGCACTAAAACGCGTTGATCTTTATTCTACCCGCTCAAAAGATAAGCGCTCAAGGGTGTTATGTGGTATATTGACTGATGACAAGTTGATTTTCAGCTTGTCTTTGTATCTTAGCCATGAGCGCCCTACATTCTTGTAGGCCTGATCTAACTGTCTGTACATTAGGATCTTGGGTATACTGTCATCAGACATTCTCAAGACATGGCTAGTCCACTGTAACTGAGACTGTATGATATTCCTCCAATATTACGCCTGTTAAACAGGTCTACTTTAGATGTTATGTCTTGAAGCTTAACTCCACAGATTGCACGCTGACAGCTTTTATGGAAAACATCTAGCTGGTGTATATTGTACCTGTATTGAGTCAACGACTCTGAGCCATACAAAAAGATGGCAAGTACAACAGCTCTGTAGACCTGAATTTTCGTATATATATATATATATATATATATATATATATATATATACACGTTTCATTAAATAATATAGACAAGTGTTGTCTATTTATTTTATGTAAAATTTTTTCGTATCTTCTGATAAGCTTGGTAACATTATCATTAACCGAAAAAAGAAATTCACAATATTTATCCATTATTTTTTAATAAAATCTAAGCTTTCGGCTTACTCAAGCCATTATCAAAGATGTAATTACAAACATATCAAACAATATACGGACACGACAGTGATGATATAGTCTGTCATTGTTTTGTTTACATAGTGGATCACTAAACAACGATGAACACGCGCATATAAGACGCTAGAAGCGAAAATCGCACCGCATCTCATGACGTCACACATGACTACACGAGAGTGAATTGGAGAATGAAATAAGGAAAGCCGTTGGTATAAACCAATGGCTTCTGTTACCAATTATAGAAATTATAGACATTTAAGAATATTTGTAGAGATTCCATAGTTGATTTTGTTTAGGTTGGGTTTTAACTGTTTGATGTATAATGCTTCAAGTATTTTTAGTTTTTGTCTATTGTTTTCATGTCGAAGTATAGTTGTGTTTTCGACAAGTATTTTACGGAATTGTGTGTGCGGGCAGGCATGTTGTTTTAAATGCCTAAAAATGTTAGAGTTTTCATTAAAATGTAGTGTCAAGCGTCGTGAAAGCGAGTTTGTGGTGTGACCAACATAAATATTATTTAATTCGTTGGAGATACACTCTGCCAAAGTGCACTTGAATTTATAAACTATGTTGGTTTTTTGCAAATCGCTAACCGGGGGAGAAGAATCATTGCGAAGTATTAAGTTGGATATACTAGATTTAGTGTAGTATATGATTAATTTAATTTTTTTGCTAGGATCTGTAGTTGATATATTAGAATTTACTAAATTTTTTAGTATGTGTTCATCTTGTTTATAATTAGTATGCATTTGATTACGATATAGGAGATTAATATATTTGAGATCAGTAGAAGCATTTTAATGAAAACTCTAACATTTTTAGGCATTTAAAACAACATGCCTGCCCGCACACACAATTCCGTAAAATACTTGTCGAAAACACAACTATACTTCGACATGAAAACAATAGACAAAAACTAAAAATACTTGAAGCATTATACATCAAACAGTTAAAACCCAACCTAAACAAAATCAACTATGGAATCTCTACAAATATTCTTAAATGTCTATAATTTCTATAATTGGTAACAGAAGCCATTGGTTTATACCAACGGCTTTCCTTATTTCATTCTCCAATTCACTCTCGTGTAGTCATGTGTGACGTCATGAGATGCGGTGCGATTTTCGCTTCTAGCGTCTTATATGCGCGTGTTCATCGTTGTTTAGTGATCCACTATGTAAACAAAACAATGACAGACTATATCATCACTGTCGTGTCCGTATATTGTTTGATATGTTTGTAATTACATCTTTGATAATGGCTTGAGTAAGCCGAAAGCTTAGATTTTATTAAAAAATAATGGATAAATATTGTGAATTTCTTTTTTTCGGTTAATGATAATGTTACCAAACTTATCAGAAGATACGAAAAATTTACATAAAATAAATAGACAACACTTGTCTATATTATTTAATGAAACGTATAAATGAAAATATGCTGCCTAAATACATACAATTTAAATTACATGATCCAGCAGCCCACAATACTATCAATACTTGGAATTACAAATGTAGCCTTCTGAAAAGGCAAATCGAAATATCCAAAGAAAAATTAAACAACTTTAACAGCAAAAAACAGGACATTTACGATGAACTACAGGATATAACTACCCCGGACCAACTGGAGGAAATTACACATAGACTCACGGAAATTACCAATAAATCTGAAGCTCAACACCGAATTAAAATTATAAAAAAACTGAATACATTATACAAAGGTAATATCACTATTCCTAACAAAACTGATAAATACATTAACCTTTCCAACTATGGACTAACTAAGCACCAAAAAGAATTACTTAACCATGGACCTAACTGCCATATATACCGTAAGAACAATCGACTTTTTAAAAAAAATAGAAATTGAGACCCTATACCAAAACATCGTTAAACTCCAGGATGAACAACTAATAGAAACTACACCAGAATTTAAAGACTTACGTAAGGCCGAGGCACTGAAAGATCGACATGATAAAAGCAGAAACTCCTCAAAAATTCTTTCTAAACAACTGAAAATTGCCGCACAAGAACTACGTAACCACCCTGACATTATTGTAAAAAAAGCTGATAAGACCAACATTTTTTGTCATCCTAAACAAATTGATTACAACAAAAAACTAGACCACATACTCCATGATCACATAAAGTTTAAAAAACTTAACAAGAACCCGACCAACCAACTAAAATCAAAGCTTAATAAACTTATTAATGCTAATAATGCTGAACAGAACTCTTTAAAACTCCCTAAAATTGTTGGTGATTATAGACCTGGCTACATATATGGCACTATAAAAAACACATAAACCTAACTATCTTCTCCGTCCTATCATATCGCAAATTCCAACTCCTATATATCATCTAACAAAATACATCAATCAACTTATTACTCCCTATCTTCCTAGTAAATATAGTGTTAAGTCAACATTAGAAGTAATCCAAATCCTAAAAAGTGAAAAACCTGACAATGAAATCATGGCTTCACTTGATGTTGAAAACTTATTTACCAATGTCCCTGTTAGTGAAACTATTGACATAATCATAAGAAATATATACAGTAACTCATCTTTACCGCCACTTAAATTTAATCCTAATATATTAAGAAAACTACTATTAACTTGTACTACTGAAGTCCCTTTCTTCGATCATAATAACAATATATATATACAACGTGATGGTGTCTCCATGGGTTCAGTATTGGGCCCGACATTTAGCAATTTCTACATGTCGAACCTCGAAAATAAGTTATTTACAGATTTTAAAAAACCATCAATCTACCTCAGATACGTTGATGATATTCTTATGTTAGTTAAAAATACAGATGAAATAATTCAACTTCAAAAACGGTTCCAAAATAATTCTGTCCTTAAATTAACATATGAACTCAATACTAATAATAAAATCCCCTTCCTTGACATATTGATAAACACAAATAATAACAAATTTACTATTTCGCCATACAAAAAACCTACAAGCATAAATTCATGTACACTTAACTACAAGAGCGAATGCCCATATTACTACAAAATAGCAATTATAAAGAATCTAATACATCGTGCAGAAACTAATTCATCCACCAAACAGATTTTTTACAGTGAACTAAAGAATATAAAACAGACACTTATTAATAATAGCTTTCCAAGCTATATAGTTGATGAACAAATAAGATGCTTTCTTAGAAATCTCAATAATAAGAAAATTGTACATAATACTGCTTCTACTGATCTCAAATATATTAATCTCCTATATCGTAATCAAATGCATACTAATTATAAACAAGATGAACACATACTAAAAAATTTAGTAAATTCTAATATATCAACTACAGATCCTAGCAAAAAAATTAAATTAATCATATACTACACTAAATCTAGTATATCCAACTTAATACTTCGCAATGATTCTTCTCCCCCGGTTAGCGATTTGCAAAAAACCAACATATTTTATAAATTTAAGTGCCCTTTGGGAGAGTGTATCTCCAACGAATTAAATAATATTTATGTTGGTCACACCACAAACTCGCTTTCACGACGCTTGACACTACATTTTAATGAAAACTCTAACATTTTAGGCATTTAAAACAACATGCCTGCCCGCACAAACAATTCCGTAAAATACTTGTCGAAAACACAACTATACTTCGACATGAAAACAATAGACAAAAACTAAAAATACTTGAAGCATTATACATCAAACAGTTAAAACCCAACCTAAACAAAATCAACTATGGAATCTCTACAAATATTCTTAAATGTCTATAATTTCTATAACTGGTAACAGAAGCCATTGGTTTATACCAACGGCTTTCCTTATTTCATTCTCCAATTCACTCTCGTGTAGTCATGTGTGACGTCATGAGATGCGGTGCGATTTTCGCTTCTAGCGTCTTATATGCGCGTGTTCATCGTTGCTTAGTGATCCACTATGTAAACAAAACAATGACAGACTATCATCACTGTCGTGTCCGTATATTGTTTGATATGTTTGTAATTACATCTTTGATAATGGCTTGAGTAAGCCGAAAGCTTAGATTTTATTAAAAAATAATGGATAAATATTGTGAATTTCTTTTTTCGGTTAATGATAATGTTACCAAACTTATCAGAAGATACGAAAAAAATTTACATAAAATAAATAGACAACACTTGTCTATATTATTTAATGAAACGTGTATAAATGAAAATATGCTGCCTAAATACACACAATATATATATATATATATATATATATATATATATATATATATGTGCGTCTTTCTGTGTATTTCATCTGGGTAGCTAATGTTATTTTAAACACATTTTGTCTAAGATTAAGTTATATTTTAAAGTAATGTCTTTCGTTTGATCGTAACATTATGAGAATTTAAATACATTTGTGAATGCCTGTCTCTTTATCGTTGTTTCCAGTAAACATGGATATTTTCTCCTTTTAATACACAAATAATTATACATGCGATTGCGCGAAAGTGGAAATATCAGATACCCAAACATCTATAGAGATACCAATTCGTTCACTAGCTCATTCAATAAATCTACCCTTCACAATCAACCACAATTCTAACTGAAGAAGTTATAATGTATCTATTAGAATGCCGAAACAATATGTGGGAAAAAACTGAATGGCCCTTTCACTACAAAATTAATAATTATCGAAATCGGATCAAGTCGCCTCACCACAAAAGATTATTACCTGTAGAACAACATTCCTTCCTAGAAAAACATGTTTTAAAAGCCATGAAAAATTCACTATAATTGAAAAATAGAAATAAACAGAAAAGATTATGATATATGAAATTGACCAAAACAAAAATTGACCAAAATTAACGCTAAAAAGCAAATGAAAACTACAGATAAACTTCATTTTTTTTCAGAAACAGTCATCCAGTCTTATAGTTCACTGTTACTAAAAAATAGGGATTTCTTTTTCTCCTGATGATGTTTATGCTGGTCAAAAATAGTCGAGGAACCTAATTGAAATAATAAAATTAATATACAACCCGGTGTATCAGAAAATTTAATATTTTTGTTCAAAACACACACACACGCATACGCGCGCACACACAGACATACACACACGCATACACGCGCACACACGCACACGCACACACACACACATATATATATATATATATATATATATATATATATATATATATATATATATATATATGGTGTTGTGGAATCCGGTCTGAAATGAATGACAAACGCAGGAATGAAATATAGCAAATAAATGTATTGACGTAATAATACAATTGGTAATACGGTTAGTAGATCCAGAAATGCGATTAGTAGCAATAATAATATATATACAGTCTGGGGAATTCAGTATCGAAGTATGACTTCCTTCTGAGTCTACGTGCTCGCAACTGTGACTCCTACAAAGCGGTTACGTCACACTCTCACTGCATCACCCTCTGACTTCCGGGTATTCACCGGCAGCAGTACTAGTACACACTGGGCAAGTCCACTTGTATGAAAAAGGGGTGGACCCGTTCACACACCACCACCTTAGATCCCTTTCGTGGGGGAGTTAGTATTTTTTTCTCTTATGGTCGATGTATGTAAAAAGTTCTCGCCTTGTAATGTGTACATCACATTTCCTAATCTGTTAATTATTGTGCCAGGCTCCCAGTAAGCCATATTGTTTCTAAACATCCTAAAGTAAATGCGGTTAGTAGCAGTAATAATATATATATATACAGTCTGGGAAATTAAGTATTGAAATATGACTTCCTTCTGAGTCTACGTGCTCGCAACTGTGACTCCTGCAAAGCGGTTACCTCATACTCTCACTCTCGCTTCCTCACTTCTGGGTATTCACCGGCAGCAGTACAAGTACACACTGGTCGAGTCCACTTGTATAAAAAAGGGGTGGACCCCTTAACACGCATACACACACACATATATATATATATATATATATATATATATATATATATATATATATATATATATTTAACCTAAACTTTTAGTGGATGCTCCGAATTTGAAATAGATGATCAACTTGTCGGTAACAAAGAAAAGAATATTGAACTGCTATATGATATCTGTCCTCCTTTACGGCACCGAATGCTAGGCGGTCTCCACAAAGATGAAGAAGAGTCTCGAGGCAGCGAGGATGACGTTTTGGAGAGGAAGAAAAAAGGAGGAAGCTTATACTTAAATTCAAGAAAAGAAAGCTGAAATCTCTGGATCTCATAATGAGAAAGGAGGGCTTAGAGAATCCGATACTCACAGGGCGAATAGATGGAAAGAGAGGCAATGGAAAGCGGGCTTAAACAACTGGAGAAGTAGTAAAGGGGCAAAACTTATTGTGGGCTACAAGGGATATGTGAAAATGGAGAGCCATGTTCGCCTCTGTCCTGAAGGTTCACGGCGGATAAAAGAAGAAATAGCTTATACGTCGTCTATCGGCCTACTCACTCGAGAAATATTAACAAAATATTCTGTAAACAAAAATGCTTACTCTGGGTGTCTAAAATGTATTTCCATATGCAGAGGATAGGGGTAGTATCGATTTATCCATTGTGCTTTGCCGATGTGTGGGTGCGAGGAAGCAAGTCACTGCTTAGGACTCTAGATGTACTTCTCACTGTTTGATAAATAAAAGATTATGCTGCGTCTATCCAGTATAACAACGTTTGAAATAATGAAAATTATCGAATTTAAAATCAATCCATTCATTTGCTAATAAAATTTCTGGCGGCTCCTATCCAAGTAAGCCTACCAATTAGGGCGGCTAGCCAATCCATGTTGCTGATGTCTTCTCATAAACATTTCTGTTTGTTAAACACTCACAGAGTCCACATGTGTTTTTTTTTAACTGATACTTGCTCGCGATAATGTTATCGTTTCTTTATCTACTTTTCTGAATTTTCCGTTGGTTCATAAGACGGCAGAAAGATTAATTCATTATCTATCTATCTATCTATCTATCTATCTATCTAAGTCTGATCATTATTTATCTATGCTTATTCATTATCTATCAATCTAATTTTGATCATTATCTATTTATCTATGTTTATTCCCCATCTATCTAGCTATGTTTATTGATTATCTAATTCCTTATCTATCTATCTATCTATCTATCTATCTATATATATATATATGTATTCATTATCCATCTATCTATGATAATCCTTTATCTATCTATCTATCTATGATAATCCTTTATCTATCTATCTATCTATCTATCTATCTATCTATCTATCTATCTATGATAATCCTTTATCTATCTATCTATCTATCTATCTATCTATCTATCTATGCTTATTCATTCTCAATCAATCTCTCTAAGTCTGATCTTTATCTATCTATCTTTACTTATTCATTACCAATCTCTCTAAGTCTGATCATTATCTATCTATCTATCTATCTATCTATCTATCTATCTATCATAGCCTTTTTATCTCTGTCATATCTATCGATTCTATATCCTATTTTTTCGTTCACTGACCGCTCTGGTGCAGTTTGTTGTGGCTTGTGCCTATAAAATCCTGAGCGAGAATAACAAACCGCTCATTGTTGATCATATTAATTTAAACGAAGACTTATCAAATAAGCCTAGCCAATGAGGCGTTTTGAAATAGTCGGCAAATTTGGAATCAACTAAAGTGTGTTATTTTCAGGATCTTCGAACTGATCGTTTGGTGTTTGGTGAAGCAAATTGATGAATCCAGCGTTCGATTGGCGTGACATTGAACACTTGGATGTTTTTTTTTAACTGATATTTTTCTTTTATTGTTATCAGTTCTTTATCTTTTCTTTATCTAATATCTAAATTTCTGGAACATCTGTTGGTTCATATGACGACAGAAAGATTTTTAAATGGTGATTATATCAAGATCAAGAAGAACAGAAAGAATGACATAAAATTAAATGTGAAATGGAACACAAAAATAAAAAGCTAGACTGAAAGAGAGAGAAAGTGAAGAAGATAAAAAGAAAACAAAGAAAGCTTGGGAGAAAGAAAGAGAGAAAGAGAGAATGAAAGGGAAAGAGAGGAAACTCGCAGCGAGAGCGAACAAAATCAATGGAGAGAAATATAAAGAGAGAATAAGTGAGGTAAAAATGAAGATATCAAAGAGAGAGACACGAGTTTTGAAAGAATGAGTGAAATCGACAGAAAGAAGAAAAAAGATAACGAAAATATACAGTATTTGGAATAGAAAGATAAAGGAGAGAAACATTACGAGCGAAAAGAGACAAAGAATAATACAGATGTTTAAGAGAAATAGAAAAATTGAGGAATTGGGAAAGAGAGAAAGTGAAAAAGTGAGAAAATGAGAACAATTCGATTACAGTCCTTATTTGTCTGTCATATAAGGTAGATGGTTACCGTTAAAAGAGTAATGGTGAAGGACGTATGAGATATAAAGGAAAGAAGAGAAGTGAAATCTATGAGGATAAGAGGGATATATAATGAGTGACCTCTGACTAGAACAGAGTTCAAATTGTAACGTTCAGGGATCTGTTTCCCAAAGTAGATATTCTTGAAGAAAAGGCTGAGGGAAACATGTTCTTACCTTTAGAATATGGAAGAAATGGGTCTGTGATGGTTGTAGATGTAACGGTCTGACTTCTAAGAACGAAAGAATGGAGCACATCGGGATACTTTCATTGTATATATTAATCAAGTAACGTCTGTAGAATTGATTGATTGATTTCGAATTAAATGACCCATAAGATCATTTAATGCCAAATTTTAATTGATATTGTAGCTTTGATATAATACATGGTAGTTGATTTTCAGAATGTAATGGATTCGACTGAAATTCGAACTCGGCTCTCCGATTCCTCAAACCAAACCGTATCCATTTTAAATAAATAAAAGTTTAGAAAAGAAACTCCCGTAAATACCAGAAAGAACGATAGAAGTTTACTTGTGTTGTTTATCTCCCCACAAAAAAATTACTTCTAAGGGAAATATTTTATAAATATCAATCGCCAGTTACACTAACTGTTCGGTGAATTAAAGTCCATTGTTTCCTGCGTGGAAACGGTTCATGCCCTCATTACTACAACCACCTAGCAGGTATACCTTCTGTCGTTAAGAAGCTTTCAATGCCGATCCTTCATAGGATGAAACCCGTCAAAGAACAGAGACAGAAAAGCAACTATTACGGCCATTGTTCATTATTATACCCACATAATAAACCATTACCTCATCAAACATTTAGGTTATTCCAAATTATAATGAGAACCAAACTTCCTCACGCTGAGTTTTCTAAGCCATTGGTTCCCAATAGGTACGGCATGCCTCATATTTACGCCGGAAGAGGATAGCAGGTGAGGCAGAATGATTGAAGGACAAAGATTTAGAAACAGATTTAACAAATTCATATGCCAAAAATAAATATAATTTCAAAATTTAAAATATTATCATGAGTTAGTTGGAATTGCAGAGATGAGTTACAGTATAATTATAAATAATTATTGATCGTTTTTATCATTGTGATATGTTTGCATTATAACAAGATTATTATCCATTGTGCCATGTGTCCTTGTGTGGATAAAGGCGTTAGTTAGATCCAGTGACATGACCCAAAGAATGTGAGTTCAATATTCGGTTAAGGCAGTGAAGAACGTTCAGAGGGAAATTAACAGGAGATAACTGATAACTGACATCCATTAAACATGGCACGTGGAAGTAGAACAGTCTACCCCAGTGAGCGAAATAAAGGCTTCAGTTCGACATTCCAACCACCTGAAGAAGGCCGGTGTGTACAACGGCCGAAATATTATAACAAATATGGCGACAAAGATGAGGACAATAGTCCTAAGATTGCAAATAATGTAAACAATGTTTTGATTTCGAATCCGTCGTTATCTCCCTTTAACCTTCTCCCTATAATTTAAAAAAAAAAATTAAATATTCTTTTTATTACATAAAATATGGTGAGTCGGGAGGAAATTTTAATTCCGAAAATGCAGTCCAGAGCGAAAGAACCACTGCTTTAAGGAAATAAATCCGTTTACGTTTCAATTCCTTGCCAACTAATATTACACATCATGTCGGCAGGCCAACATCTGTAACTTACTTCAAATTGTTCAGGTCCAAATAGTGCTCTCACGATTTATCGGGGTCTAATCTCACAGAGACAAATATGTATTTTTTCTATAACGGTATTACCCGTATTTCCTTCAAAAACGCAATTTGAGTACGGTTCGTTTTCATATTATTATTTTCTATGGATTCACTGTATGATATAAACATGTGTCAAATCGAAAATACATGGCAGTAAATAAAAAAAAGAGTTACAATTTTCCAGACAGTGACCTACATTTTAATGATTCAATTCAAAATTAGTTTAAAATAAAACTAAATATACGAAATATAACACGGTAAATACAATGAATATATTAAATAATCTTAAATATATTAAGACTCCTAATCTACATAGATATACATAATTTGATAAATATACGAAATACATTTAGATATATTAATACTTAAAAATACGTTGATTAAAAGAAATGTTGTATATCTTAATGTATTGTGATATCCTAAATATAAATAAATATTTACATGTAAATATATGTATAATATGTTTTATATATTTATATAATCATTATATATATATATATATATATATATATATATATATATATATATATATATATATATATATAACTAGACTCGTTTTGAAAACCCTCGAATTTTTGATTTGCTAATCAAATCAATCTCGAGGGAAAAAAGGTTTAAAAAAAAAAGAAAGAGCTACAAACATGAACTTCTGACGACAAAAAATCGCACAGATGCAGGTCTGAAGCCCAAAGAAAAAACCCCGATACGAGTAACAACTAACTAACAAAAGAGCTCAATACAACCGTAGAGCAGACCTAGATACACCTAGTGAGCCAGACAAACCTACCTAGGTTTCACTAAACGGATCGTCAGGAAAGTTTGGCCAAACTTTCCCTGACGATACGTTTAGGTGAAACCTAAGTAGGTTTGTCTGGATCACTAGGTCTATCTATCTATCTATCTATCTATCTATATATATATATATATATATATATATATATATATATTTATTTAAAAAATTATGACATAAGTATGTTATAAGGTCCCTATAAAATAGCCATTTTGTATCAATACTTGATAAGACACCAGAAGTGTTGAAACAAAATGTCCATTTTTGTAGTGATTATATAACATATTTATGTTATAATTTTCGAATAAATAATTATATTTGCTCTACTCTATATTGAGCATTCTTTTCAGAATAGTATTTGTAAGTCATTGAATTTATTCCGTATGCGAAAATCCTATACTTGCATATATATATATATATATATATATATATATATATATATATATATATATATATATATATGAACTAAAAAATATCCATAAATATACCTGGAATATACCCAGATTTATTTTAATGTACAAATATAATTAAATATATTAAAATATATACAGTACTGTTTCTCTGTATCACAGCTCCTCAGTATGATATATATATATATATATATATATATATATATATATATATGTGTGTGTGTGTGTGTGTGTGTGTGTGTGTATGTATGTGTGTATGTATACATATACATGTCATTAGTATATTATATAGGAATAGACGTAAATATACTTACATATATCACATTATATCTATATAGCCTAACTATACTGAAATATACTAAATATATACCAATACTTATTAATCTTTTTATCTTCTAATGATATATAAATGAGGTACTTTTTAGAGTCAAGTATGCGATTGATC
Source organism: Acanthosepion pharaonis (assembly GCA_903632075.3). Classification (NCBI taxonomy): domain Eukaryota; kingdom Metazoa; phylum Mollusca; class Cephalopoda; order Sepiida; family Sepiidae; genus Acanthosepion; species Acanthosepion pharaonis. Next base: position 211,626 of record CAHIKZ030000502.1, on the reverse strand, counting down.
AACCGGTGTAAAATCTTACTCTGAAATTTCCCGCCAGATTTGTTTTGCTCCAAATGTCAGTCATATTTTCTTTAAAAGCTTTCCCTTTCATTTCAGATCCAGCTCAGCGTCCATGATGCTTTTAGGATATATAGAATTTACTTTCAATAGCTTGCAGGTTATCTGCAAAGAATGTCCGTTAAAAGCGTCTATTGGTTAACGACATTATCCAATGAAACAGGCGGACATGTCTTAATAGTACACATCCCATTCTTGCTCGTTATCCAACACGAAGTGCTGCAGGTATTGCGTCTATCTACAACTGTCTTGTAATCTTCACCATCTTTCAGGCTTCAAGAGTGAAGTTTTGCTACTTACTTGGTCGATATGGCACGAATCTGTTAGTCGATCTGCGCCAAAGAATCGGAATTTATACGTGTAAACTCACACTTTTTAGTTCTTTGACGTCTCAGAATTTGTGGAGATAGAGAAATAAAGAGGAAGTAAGACAAGAGTTGTCGCAAAGATAAACATCATCCTGTGGCTAGAAAAACTCGCAAAAAGTGGAAAGAACACAGACGTTTTTTTTTCTTTTTTTTTTTCTTTTTTCTTCAGGAGGGTGGAGAATTATGAGTTTTCTTTGTAAGGATTATAAATGCTCTACATTCCTTACCATTTCCCTTCCGCTTGGTATTAATATGTTTGAAAGCGTTTTCGTTTTTACGCGAGTAAGAAGAAGAAAAATTCAGTATATAATGGAAAGAAAATAAGATGACAAAACAGGGGAGCGAGGATAAAAAAGGTTGTAAAAAACGAAAGATTTATCGTAGCATAATATAACAGAGAAGCAAAAATTAATTGAAAGAAAATTAATAAGGGGAAATAATATATAATAAAAAATAAAGAATATTCCACACTCGGAAAACAAAATGGAATTATTGAAACTGTAGCAGGAATTTTTTTTTCGGGAAGCTTAACTTTTTTTGTTGAATGGTGAGAGGGTAATTTTCCCAGAATAAACAGAATGCAGGTTCGATTCCTGCCAAGAGGGAGATTATCTTTTATGCAAATTTAATGAGCTTGAGTGCGGGGCACAAGTGGAAAACAGACTGTCGCTACTATGTGTTAACCTAAGTGTCCAAGTTTTTGAAAAGAAAAAGAAACGAAGAAAAAAAAAAAGATCACGACTCCGTACACCTACGGACATCCGTGAAGACGGGCGGATGGCTGTACGCGCGCAGACGCACACATGAACACAAAAAATACAGAACAAAACGTGCATCAATGATAAAAGTATAAATAGAAAACAAATCGAAAAATATAAGCAGTAAATTACTGATACCACAACGAAACCCTGGAGTCGAGATGGTGAATGTAACATCAATCAGTTAAGTGAGAATGTTTTACTTATATCAATCCTCTCTCTCTCTCTCTCTCTCTCTCTATATATATATATATATATATATATATATATATATGCTGAAAAATTATTTCGGTTGAGCTCTCTGAGGCGGAAGTGTGGGTTTGTAAAACAGTAACTATTGCGGCCAATAATGCAAGACTCTTCAATCGAATCTAGTTCTCTCGGTTAACACACTTAAATTCACTACCTTGCATCAACGGCTGAGTGGTAGAATCCCGACTGACGCCAATTCAGTCGGGTTTCGATTCTAGCTAGAGCCAACTAGACGTCAACCACACTGATGAACTGTGATACAGCGAAACAGTCTGTCTGTGGATGATGTATATATATATTTTGGCTACTAACCCGTATTCCTGGAACTACTAACCTGCTTTACCAGTTTGCATTATTACGTTAATACATTATTTACGTATATTCATTCTTGGCGTTTGTTATTTATTATTACCGGATTTCAACCCGGAATCCACAACACTTTCCTATTCGAAACGACACAAAAATAAAAGTTAAACAGTTAAAAATGAGGAAAAGCTACACGAAAAACCAAACCCCCCTTCAAAATGGCTAAAGAAGTGAGAAAAACTAAGTAAAAAATTATTAAATTTTCTTTTTTTCAATATTTAATGAAAGATCTTTAAAAAGAAGTTTGCTGCCCATATATATTTGGTTGTCACACATGAAAGGACACATTTATAGCGTATGAATAAAACGCTTCTAAAATATTAAATAAATAATTTATTTAGTTGAATTAGGTAGCCTGATTGTGAATGACAGTTCTCCAACGTACCTCCAAATACTTGATCCCATTCTTGGATGTGATAAACAGATCAATTGCTTCAATTACCTCTTCGTTATTGAAGAATGTTTTATTGCAGATGAAAAGCTCAAAATGCTTAACTAAGTGATAATCAGTAGGATAGATGTCAGGTAATACGGAAGACGAGGTAAAATTTCATAATTCGGGTTATCCAACTTTTGGGCTCTTGACTGAGAAGCGTGCGGCCGTGCATTGTCGTGAAGTTAAATTTGTTCATCCCTATTCACAAGTCTAGGATATTTCTTTTTTAATTTTTCGTGCATGCTATCAATTTCTCCGCAATATGAGGTTGCTGTAATTGTTTTCCGTTGAGGCAAGGATGGATAATAAATGATCCCTTTGAAAGACCACTATAGAGTAATAATTGACTTTTTAAGGTGCAGGGGGATTTTAGAGATTGTTTTAGTGATTAACTTATATTTAACCACTGGCTTACTCTCTTACTGTTGTCAAAGAGTATCCATTTATCATATAATGATGTAATCACGTAATGATTCGTTGCAAAAATGGATCTTTTTTCAGTCGAGAAAGCAACACAGAGCACACCTCAAAGCAACATGTTTCTGTTTTTATAATTCTCATTCAGTTCATGCGAAACAAATCTATCCATTTTTTTCCAATTGATTTCAATTGCCGAAAAACACTTGTGAGACATATTTCGAGTTCTGATGCTAGCTCTCCGGCTTTAATTTTCGTATTTTGATCAAATAAAGCATTTAATTGATCAAGTCCGATAAATGATCACGGTCTCCCCTTGTTTTATTTTCAAAACTATAATCTCCCGAACAAAATTTCTGAAACCATCTCTGTACAGTTCTGTTTTCAACAATACTATCACCAAAGGCCGCCTTGATATTCCGAAATACTTCAAAGGCAGAATGACTCAGCTTGTATTTATACAGTACGATCACTCGACATTTTTCATTGTAATCATTTTCATTAGGCTTAACAGGGTGTATCAAAAATACTTTTACAAAATTTATGACCGTGTCCTTCACATCAAAACAAGATAAAAAGTCCATATAAACATATTTCCAAGAGGTCATCTTTGTACCACAACACAGCAACTTCATAACAAATATCCAAAATGTCGTTCGCTTGCTTCTACACATCCATGCACCCGTCGAATCATTTATTCATATATTCCCACACGATGTCGCATGGTTTGTCAGGCCCCCATGACATGTCTCTGCATTTCTAATGTCTGCTGCATAAAGCAATTGCTGTAGGTGATCCCACACATAAGAATCCAAAGGATTTAGATCGATGGAACGTGCAAACCCTGGAACCGATTGTCTCCTACCTATTCATCTTTAATGGTAGATCTCAGCCAGTGCTTGAACACCATAATGCATGAACCACATGCGTCTTTGTTTTAGCAAGGGTAGATCCTCTAGCAGGTTTGGAAGTGTGTTCGAAAAAATGTCCCTAGAGACAGCAATTTGCTGAGAGAACATATGGATCTACTAGACAGTTAGCAATATATAATCTCCCGAACAAAACTTCTGAAATCATCTCTGTACACTTCTGATTTCAACAATAGTATTACCAAAGGCCGACTTGATATTCCGAAATGCTTCAAAGACAGATCCTTCCAGTAAGATTACTCGATATTGTTTCATTGTAATCATTTTCGTAGGGCTTATGAGTAACAATATATTGAAAGAAATATTATCTGAAAAGAATAAGAGTCAGGAAGAAGCCAATAGTTTTTCATATACGAAAGAAATTACTTCGTTAAACGATCGGATCTACAGCCCCCAAAAAATGCATCATTTCATGTGTGAAAACTTAATACTTTAATATAATATATATATATATATATATATATATATATATATATATATATATATATAAGTGACCTAAAAAAAACAGGAACGTTTTAACAATCCAATAAAACCAAGAGTTATGGAAGAAAAATATTTTATTCATAGTAATTGAAACCTTAAAGCATGCCATTTAATATACAATGATGGCATTTTCATTTTTTTTAAAATGATGTCCTGTAGATGGCGTCCTCCTGTATGAATGCATTCTTGAAATCTGCTGTTGAGATTCCTCATTGACTGCTGCAACATCTCAGCTGGGATACTGTGAATTTCATCTTGAATTCTTAATTGCGAAATGTTTACTTGCTCAATGTCACTGTCTCGCAGTGTTGCCACTTGCTCATGTCTGTCAATACGCACTTCAAAAATTACCGTTTGTTGGTTCACCCTATATATATATATATATATATATATATATATATATATATATATATATATATATATATATATATATATATATATATTTAACAGTATTTTTATCCAGCTATAGCAACCGAGATTTCTTATTATGAAAATATGTCCTCGGCCAGGATTCGACCTGTATCCCCTACGGGCACATTCAGGCGTGTCTAACTCCTCGGCCTATTAGCCCCAAATAGTGCTTTGGAACATCGATTCTAGAAACATCCATATCTGCTCTGTTTTCTTATCCTAACGAAAACAGGCTGGTACATGTAGTTCGATGAAGAATGCTATTTGATCAAAAAAAAAAAACAGAACATCTATTCGAATATAAATATCCATAAAAAAATAACGTTTAAAAAACATACATTAATGCCGGATTTCATACATTTTCTATTGTATTAATTGTTTAATATAAAACACAATGACTGTCTATTATGGTTGATCATGAGCCGCTCCAAACTCCGTATATTTGCTTTAATTTCGGGTGAAAATAACGACAAAGATTGTCCAAAATTTTGATAATTTTAAGCCCTTCCTTGATTTAAGCTTTCGAATCACATGAGCCATCTTCAGAGTGGTTATACGGATATTTAAACAGAGACGGAGAAGATTGCTATGCGACGATAACGGTCAAGGAATAACAGACGCAGGTCTTAAATTCATGATGCGCTTCGGTGACGTCGTACCACGCGAGAGACAAAAAGATTAAAATTATTATATTGAATATTAAATATATATATATATATATATATATATATATATATATATATATATATATATAAAAATACATAAAAAGGTTAATGGTCAGAGTTGAATCAGTACAGGAAACGTTAGTATTAAAAAGTGCTCAATACTCGTATGAAAAAATAAAGTAAAAGTAAAAATAACATGTAGAGCTTTTACCATTAAAAATCAAGAGGTCAGCTGAATCCACTACCAAGAGAGAGAGAGGTTCATATGACCTCCCGAATATATATATATATATATATATATATATATATATATATAGAGAGAGAGAGAGAGAGGTGAGATAGAGACATAGAGAAACAGAGATAGAAAGAGACAGAGAGGCAGAGAGAGACAGAGAGAAAGACTTGTTTCGTCGACCACGGAGTTATCTATACTTACTAAACAGGCATATGGTTGTTAGCATTAAAGAACTGACCGAAATACAAATTACAAATTGGGGATACCGAAATCAAAGTCATACAGCAATCTAAATACCTGGGAAGTGTCTTAACAGAGGACAGATTGTTCGATACTGAAATCTGAATGTGTATTAGGATAGTGAAATATGCCTTCGAAAAGTCAAGCATGGTATTAAGAAACAGAAAAAAATTCGTTAGATACAAAGAAGAACGTACTGAACTGTTATGGAATATCAGTGTTCCTCTATAGAAGTGAAAGATGGTCAATATCCTCGCAGATGAAGAAGTGACTTGAAACGGTCGACAAAAGGATTCTGAGAATAACATGAAGTGAAAATGCGAACAACGAAGTAGTTTTAGAGGAAATGGAAACATAAAGGACACTTATATTTTAAATCAGAAATGGTTAATATTTCTAGGGTACAGAATGAGGAAAGAGGGTTTGGAAAATCTGATACTAACAGGACATATTGAAGGTAAGAGAGACAGATGGAAACTGTACATAACTTACCTCGCTAGCTGGATGGTGAAGCAAATTTTAGGGAAGATTACAAATAGGAAATTGTGGAGGGCTATGATCGCCAACGTCCCTAAGAGATGACGCACATAGAAGAAGAAATTTTCTGCATATATTCGAATAGATGAATAGTTAGCAGGTTGGTCTTTGCAGTCAGACATTCTGTATATCGGAGAAAAAGTTTGCCTTAAAATCCCGTGGGGGAGTTGGAAATATACCGGAATTGATAAGGAAGTGAAAAAAGATTGAATAAAAATGAAGGAGATTGAAAGAAAGATGAAAAAAAAAGAAAAGAAAAATGGAAAGAAAATGATAGGAATGAAAAAGAGAATGAAAATTTAAAGAGACATGAAAGTGAGAAATTAAAGGGATTAGGAAAGAAGAAAAAAAGAAAGAAATATTAAAGAAAAATAAAAATGTAGATGAAAAAGTTGATATAGGGAAGGAAACAGTATGAAATGAAAGAAAAGATAAGGGGAAAAAAAGAAACTTGTACCATTGTCACAAGAAGAAAGGAAAGAAGAAAAATAAAGAAAGAGTAATCAAAGTGGGAATGAGAAAGAGGGATAGAGATAAACATAAAAGAAAGAAAAGAAAAGGGGAAAAAAAGATAAAAATAAACTAAAGAAAGACAAAAAGGTGAAATCTAAAAGGGAAGGAAAGAGTAAAAGAAAGAAAATGAGTCTAAGGGGAAGAAAGAAGGGATGAAATAAGAAAGAAGGAACAATTGAGCATTAAAATGAAAAAAAAAGGAAAGTGGGTAGGAAAATAACAAAAATAATACGAAAGAAAGAAATCTCAAATGGAGAAAAGAAAGATGGAAGGAAACATATAAAAAAAGACGAAAGAAAGAAATATCAATTTGAGAAGAAGAATGTGGAGAAAAGACAAAAAGACAAAAAGACAAAGAAAAAAAGAAAAAGTTAGAACGCGAAAGGAAGAAGGAAAGAGAAAAATGAATGAAATTAGTGCATAAGTTAGAAAAAGATAGGAAGAAAACAGGAAACGAAATTGAAAGAATGAACATCAGAATTGAAAAAATGAAGAAAAAAGAAAATAGAATCTATCGAGACATCGATATAAAAAAATTATAGTGTCAAGTAAAAAGTGTAAAAATGTAAGTGACACGAAAGAAAAACAAAACAGGAGCGAAATAAGAAAGAGTAAAAAATAAATATAGATCTATCACATAGAGAAAGAACTAAGTTGATAAAAAGATTAAAGCAAGGAAAACAAATGAAAAGGACACAGAGAGGAGGAGAAAGAAAGTGGGGAAAAAAGATGCATAAAATTGGTAAGAAGATGAGAAAGTAAACGGAATATGTAGAAAGTAAGTGAATAGGAATCTGTCAAAAAGAAAACGAAAGAATTATCAACGGAAGAAAAGAAAGAGGAAAGGAAAAGGAGAAAAACATGATAGGAAGAGATATCAATGTGAGAAAGTGACGTAAAGACAAAGGAAAAAGTGAAAGAAAGGAACATCAAAATGAGGAGGAGAAAGAGAGAGAGAAAGAGGGCGAGGAAGATAAAGAGAGAGAGAGAAAGAAACAAGGAGCGAGAAAAATGAATGGACAAGACAAAAAAAAGGAAAAAAAAAGCTAACATATACAATCGCCGAAGAAAAAGAGGAAAGACGGAAAATGAGAAATAAAGAAATTAATAGGAGATGAAAGAGAAATCGTTAGAAAACGTAAGAGAAAGAAGGAAAAAAAAGGAAGAAAATGATATGTACCAAAAATATATCAAGAAATAGAAAGGGAAATATCTTAAAATGATGGAAGAAGAAGAAGAAGAAGAAGAAGGGAGAGGGGGAGGAGACGAAGAAGAAGAAAGGGGAGAAGAAGAAGAAGAAGAAGAAGAAGAAGAAGAAGAAGAAGAAGAAGAAGGAGAAATCAGCAACGTGATGAACAATGTACCAAACATGGTGGCGAGGGAGACAGGCGTACAGACCACAGCGATTGGGTAATGATGACGTAAGAGGGTGAACAGCGAGTTAGCTTTTCAGAAGGAAGTTTTGCTTTCCTTCCCATTCAGCTATCCACTCACGGCCGGATGGTGTCTTTCTCTTCTGATTGACAACGCCAGGAGCAAGGAAGTAAAAAGAGACAGACCCGGGGCCAAAAGAATAAAAAATAAAATAAAAAAAAGAATATAAAAAACAAAACAAAATATAAAGAATATGATAAAGAAAAAAAAAACCTAAGGGTGGAACATGACTGGTCTGTGGAAAACGTCTCCGGAATTTTGTGATTTGAATACATTCACCCGATATTCAATTTTTATATGTATTTCTTTCCTTTGTTATTTTGATTCTTGCTATTCTGAAATTATTTCTGTTGTGGTTAGCGAATTTTCTTTTTCTTTCTTTTATTTCTATTTTATTTCCATTTCTCTTTTTTTATGGACGTGTGTGTTTCACTGCATTTTTAATTATTTTTTATTACTGTTCTTCGGCTTGATTTTTGTTTTTATTCATGTTGTGGCCTGATTATTTATTTATATTGCTTTTTTAGATATTATTTCGTTCAATATGTGGCATTTTCACACATTTCCATTAGCTAAGGAGAGTTCAATATGAATTTGCGCATGCGTGTATCACAGAAGTGAAGAAACTTGCGTATGTACATCTACATGCAAGTATCTGCCTAACTTTCCATGTAAATATGTGAAAGCCAACGAAATTGGCACATTCAGAAAAGATGTGTCTAACTCTGAGGATTATTACGTAAGAATAATATCAAAACATTAATGCATTATTCAAATACATTTTTACTAGATGTCCGCTTATTCTCGCGTCACCCTCCGTGTATCTATCTCTATCATATAGACAATATTTATCTATCTGCCTGTCTGTGTATCTATCTATGCATCTCTCGGTTTCTATCTCCCTTTATATATATATATATATATATACGTGTATGTCTTTGTATGTGTTAATAATATATTTCTATATTACATATATATAAATTTCTAATTCCGACACGAACTCAGTCTATACACCGGGGTTCAATAAGTCTGATGTTGTTTTCGTCAGTTAAAATGAAACTATCCACCCCCCATACTAGGTAATTTTGGATTTTGTTGTGTATTACTATTGATATGTTCTGTTATAATAAATATATTTAGATCCTTTTGTGGATCGGGCTTAACATTTTATATTACTAGTATCCACTCGGTTTATATAGCAACGGATTTATTACCTGTCTTACACACACACACACACACACACACACACACACACACCTATATATATATATATATATATATATATATATATATATATATATATATATATATGTATGTATGTGTATGTATCTATTCATAGGTAGATGGATAGATTGTACTTATAATAAATACTGCATAGCTTCTGCCACTTTCAAGAGATTAACAGAGAACAATGTTAATTCAACTGTCAATATCTGATTAGAAGTAAAGATTGTAAAATATAAAATTTATTTAGAAATTTAAGAAGAAAGCTCTATCTTCGATATTGAGTACTCTTCTCACATTATTATCGTAAGTTTTAAGTGAACACTGACACACGCACGCATGCAGAGAACCATATATACATATACAAACAGACACACAATATATATCTTTATATATATATATATATATATATATATGTGTGTGTGTGTGTGTGTGTGTGTGTGTATACGTATTATTTTTAGTGGATGACCATATTTAAGAATGTGTTGAAAAGGCATACTAGATTGTTCAATTGACGGCGCCGAGTCGGTTGAAAGCACGTCGGATCTAATATGCGTTTTCTCTTTGATAGTTTCGAATCCTGTCGGATGCGTATTTTTGTTTAATAAGCTTTCTCAAATATTCAGGCCAGTAGAATAAATGTGTATATCGTTCAAAAAATAAACGGAGCGTCTACACAAATAAGGATATGCCATAAATCCATTGCTTCTTTAGAAATTACGTTGAAGTTGTGAGTAAAAGGAGTATTTATCCTTTCTTCGACTTCGCACTTCGTGGCTAATCGATTAACAACTCGTCGGATCTAATGACGGTTTCTCCTGCAAATATTTGTCTCCTGTCCCGGTGGTGATGTCGACTTCTCTTTGGATTTGCGGAATTTTCAATATATATGTCTTCTTCATCAAGGTATTCTGAGCTACCTATTCAAAGATCACCTGAAGTAAATTCCTATGATTAATCCTGACTTTATTTCTTGGATGTTACTTTTCTCTTACATATTTTATTTCATTCTCTGATAAAAAAAAACTTTAATACAAACAAAAGCATGTTAGATTTATTAACATTTCCGATTTGTCCATTACCTTATCACTCCGTCGGATCCTAATTCATATATATATATATATATATATATATATATATATATATATATATATATATATATATATATATATAGTGTTACATTAGAGCATGCACATGCTACAAAAACTGCATATCTTGTTTCAACGTTAAAAATTCTTTTTAACGTTTCACCGGGGGAAAATAACGAGTCTACTCCATGTTCTCATGCAATACTGCATAATAAATAAATATATACAGCTGTACTTTCTTTTTTATTGAACCCTGTTTTGAATTAATGTTTTGAACGCTGAAATCTGTGTTGGGTTTTGGTTCGACCACTTATATATGCTGACCAATGGTGCATTATGGGTAAGTCTATTGTATTATTCTAACGGTTATTAGCTGGACGGTAACGTTTATGTTTCAACTTATACTAGGCTATTCTGGATCCAAATGCAGTTTTATAACTCTTATTGTTAGCCTTTTTGCTGATTATTTTTTGTGGCGTACCGTGGCCGTTAACAATTAAGTATAACTCAAGTCTTCAACATTAAATAAAACAGTATTCAATTACAACCGCAAATAAATACTTATCATGAACGAAGAAGTAAAAGTAAACCAAGCATAATTAACCATTACAGTGAATAACTTGTTAGTAGTGCGGCTCGGCTTAACGTCCGATAAATTCTAAATCAAAAAATCATCGACACACAATAATTCACACTAATTCGACTGGATAGTTCCACTCAATAGTCACAATAATCACTCCAGTCAGTAGCCTGACACCGTTATTTATACACCTGTCGGAAAACATATATTCATAAGTCCAGAGTGTCACGCTCGATCCTTGGTGTCGGTAGTTACTCATTTTCTTCCAAAATGACAATTTACTATTGATTACTAAATTATTTGTTGTTCATTGTTATTATTAAGTATATTTGTGTTTATGTTTGTATTTGTAGTTTGTTAATTTCTTTATTACTAACTTAATTTGTTTACTTATTTTTTGATATGAAATATTTTATTTGAATTCTTTATTTTTTTCTTTTTTTAAAAAAAAAATCATTTCACCCCAAGCAAGGCAGGGATGCCACTAGTACGCAGAGGGTTACATAGAGTGAAGGTGAAAGAAAAGACTGGGTATCGGGGTACCGAAGAAATGATAAAAGCTGACGTGGTTCGGGAAGATAGAGGATGGCGATTGACGTTGCATTTTCATTTTTATAGATTTTATTTACGAAAGGAAGCAGGGAATCGGAATGGAGTTCCACAAGTGGGAAGTGCGAGAAAAGAAACTTTTGGAATACAAGTTGTGGTTACATTTACCTAATTTAACAGTAAAAAGGTGGGACCTATATGCCAATCTAGTATCACGCTGAAACTCAAGTATTCCGGGCACCAGGGAAAAAAGCAGTTGCCATGAAAATATTTGTAGAAAAGACTCGGGGAAACCGCGTCACGCCGGTGAGAAAGTGACTGAATTCGAAACACTAAGACAGGATTTTGTCAAGTACCTCAAGATGAGTAGCAGGAGCTCCAGACCAGATATGGCAATACACGGACGAAATTTACGACATGGACCCTGACGACAAAACCTTCTGACAAGACACAATAACCCAAGTTGCCTAGCAGTAGATGCAGCCATTGATTCTATGTAGTCCTTCCACTTCAATTCAGTTGAAAACGTGAGGCCAAGAAGACGCAGAGTCTAGCATAAGCCATGCTGATTCCGGGCAGGACAGTTTCTTTATGGCAGTTAAATGAAATCACTTTCGTTTTGGAGGCATTAATATTTATTTGACATTTCCTACCCCAGTTAGCCACAGATTGGAGGTCCTTTTCCCGAGCAGCAGCCAGATTAACTTGAAGACAGTAGACCGAAGCACCGTGATCAGCTTCTCAAGATTTGGAGCAGAGACGCCACCAAATCCTCCTTTAGCATATTTCATCTGTCACTGTAACTTTCTCACCCTAGGCAAGGCTGGGCTAGTATCACATTTAAGAAAGCACAAATGAAATGTGTCTTTTCCTTTCGTGATTTTCTCAGCTCTGAAGGATTTGCTATGGAGACAAGAGTAAATGGTAGTGTCATCAGCATAAATGCGTACTTGGGAACTGATGACTTCAGGAAGATCATTGATGAAGATCAAAAACAGTGTAAGACCCTGGGTAGAGCCTTGGGGACACCCGCCTTCGTGTGAAAGGATCTGGAAGCGAGCCCGTTCAAAATGACCTTCATTTCATAATTTGATAGGGACGAATGGATTAAATCAAACAATCGTCCAGTCCTGGAGCTTATGTAGAAGACAATCGTGCCAAGCCATGCCAAGCACCTTCGATATATCTAGAACCACAGCTCCAACTTCACCGTTATTATCAAGAGATTGATTTAAATATTCAATGATAGCCGTTAGCGCATCGGCAGTAGACCTGGCAAAACGGAAGCCATAATTTTTTAGTCAGAGTCGTGAGAGATAAAATGCTTAATCAGTTCAGCATTGAGTAAAGCCTGGAATATTTTGCCGAAAATCGATAGGAGACTAATTATTATTTTTCATTCTTCATTCATTTTAGTTTTCGATTTTTAAGTAAAGTAGTAAAAGTTTGTTTTCGCCTCTGCATTTTCAGATGAGTTTCGATCTTTTAGCAATTTGTGTTGGTTGAGAAGGTCAATATAGCCATTTTATTTTTAACCTCCAGTCAAAGTGTACATTTTTTGGATTTATCGTTGTAACCTGATACATATTTCTTTATTTTACATAATAGTTTTGCTGTGATTTAGTTGTTGATTTTCAATTTTTGATATATGTTGCATTTTGCTGTTCACGTATTTACTACTTGTAAAGGATGTTTTGTTTGCGTAATTCCTTTGTTTTCATTGTCCTTCAGTTACTCCAATGTATATTTTCCTTCGTTAACTGCTGATTTTAAGGGACATTTATTCATTGATCTACAGTTACACGTAGTTTTGATTTGTGCTAATTGCTTGTTGGTTGTTTTTGTATCGTGCTTTTTATTATTTGTGACATGAACTCGGTGCAAATGTAACTGATTTGTATTGAGGTTTTATTGATTATTTTGTAGTGAAATGTTTGCATATGAGTTTAATTAATATTTTTCCTACGTTTTTGTTGTATGGTGGTTTGAACCCTATGACGTTTCTTTTGCTTTAGTCTCTTTTGTGTGTGTGTTATGTGGAGCATATGTAAGTGTTGTCGAAAGTCCACTATCATTTAGTACCGTTTCATAATCTTCCTTGGCATGATCTGTGTATATAAAGTGTTTTATTTTTAGGTCTTCTATGTGGTTTATATGTACTTTTTCTTAGGTTGAGCGTGGCATCTAGGAAATATACTTCCTTTAAGTTAGTTTTCATTTCTATGTCGAATCCCATTTTTTTGAAAATGTTTTACGATTAATTTATCTCCGTTTACTTATGATTATAAGACTATCGTATTTTATCATTTTTATCGATTATTTTCCTATTTTCATGTAGTAAATCTATACATATAAGCTCACAAATTCCTGAACCATCTAAGCTTCTTAGTGCAATATCAAATGTCCCATACATCTTCGTTGTCGAATAACAGAACATTTCGGGAGTGCTTAATGTTTTCTATTTCGTTTTAGTCTATTGTTTATTTGTTCTTGAGCTAAGAAGATGGCCTTATCTATCAGATGTTCTGTTATAGAAGGGTAGTTATCTTTTAAATCTAGTTGTATAAATTCGAAATAATATTATTTTAGGTGATGGAATTAGTCTATAGTTGTTTTTCCATTGATTTACTTCTAACTTGTTCATTAGTTCTGAGTTACTTCTTTCATTAGCATTTAGCATTTCTTTACATATACATACACATATATATATATATATATATATATATATATATATATATATATTACCTATCTCTTACACACACACACACACACACACACACACATATATATATATATATATATATATATATATATATATATATATATATATATAAGAGATAGGTTATAGTTGTTCCAACGAGAGAAATGTGTATATTTTAAGGAGAAGAAAGAAACCGTAAACATTTTACCTGCTGACGATTGCGAGACCGGTAAAACTTATAGCAAAAATGGGGAAAATAACGTACAATATATATTTTAAAAATAAACATTATAACCAAATAAGTATCTTTCGTCTCATTAATATATATATATATATATATATATATATATATATATATATATATATATATATAACAAGCGTTGAAACGATTGTAGAAAGATGCAACTTAGATACGTTGGTCACGTTATAAGCATGTATGAGCATATGCTTCCAAAAAAGGTGCTCTATGGACAACTACCAACCGCAAAGCTTTCAATTGGACATCCACACTTATGCTACAAAGACAAATCGAAAGACAACTTGAAACGTCTCAACTTTGATCTGAAAACCTGGGAAGTCCAAGTATCAAACTGAAGAGTATGGCGTAAGACATGTTACATTAGGTTAAAGGGTTTTGGAGACAGTAGACTGAAGCACCGTGATCAGCTTCTCAAGATTTGGAGCAGAGACGCCATGAAAATCCTGCTTTAACAAATTTCATCTGTCACTGTGACTTTCTCGCCCTCGGCAAGGCTGGTCTAGTATCACACTTAAGATAGCACAAATGAAATATATCTTTCCCTTACCTGATCTTCTCCAAAGTAGGCCCTGCTTGCATGCAGAAATATAAAACGAAAGGCATCATCCACTGCTGTCCCTCATTTATCGTTCGCGATACGAGAGTATATTATATATATATATATATATATATATATATATATATATATATATATGGGGGGGTTGCGTGTCTGTGTGTTTGTGTTTCTGTGTGTGTGAGTGTGTGTCTCCGCGCACGCGTGCGTGTCTATTGTGGAAAATACAGCTATAATAGCATCATCCACATTGAAAGATCGGCTAAAAATAAAGAAACCATGAATATTAAAAATGAATAAGCTAACATTAAATAATATCAACAACGAAGATGGGTACAACGTGCTGACCCTGTTTTTAAAAAATGCATTCATTATAGACACACTTATATAAAAATGTACATATACAATAAAAAATAAAAATAAAAATAAAATTTTTGAAAATGGTTAATAGAATATCTGAGAGCGCTCGGGTAAATAGAATGATTGTTTCTACAAATCCGAAAATACTTGTACCAATGCAAGAAATAACGAATAAAAAGCTTAAAGTCGATCAATTTTAAGAAATCTGATTTAAAAAGGAATTGCCACCTAAATACACAATTATCTATCTATCTATCTATCTATCTATATATATATATATATATATATATATATATATACCCAAGTATAGGATTGTTGTATACGGAATAAATTCCAATAACCAACAAATACTATTCTTAAAAGACTGCTCAATATAGAGTTGAGCAAATATAACTTATTCAAAAATTATAACATAAACATATCATAAAATCACTACATAAATAGCCATTTTGTTTCAAAATTTCTTGTGTCTTATCAGTTTATGGTGTGGGACGTCACCCCGGGGTCGCTGCGCCAAATATGACGTCTGCCTGGCCGCGTCCGCCGTGTTGTCCTAGTCGCGGCGCCAATTGTGATGTCACCCCATCTGTCTCCGCGCCGTCGCCGTCCTATCCTGTCTTGTGACAACCAATGTTACTTGGTATTTGTCGCGGCACCAAATGTGACGTTCAAACCCTTTGCTGATTCGGATGGGAATCTGGTTAGATTCGGCATCAGCCTTGTCGTTCCCAGCTCGCCTCCAACGTCTGGTTACCGAAGTAACTGTTTTGATCTCTAGTCTAACCTACCCACGGTTTGATTTGATCTTAGGTAAACGAAATCAATCAGTCACCGGGCCGTAATGCAAGTCGAGTCCGAACAAGGGTAATACCGCACAAGAAAATAAAGTAACAACTCGAAAGTTTCAAATGTATTAAAAAGGAATAACAATATTTTATATCTGGTTTCTGAATACAGGACTGCTTCTTTCTCCCAAACCGCTTATATGGATCCGTGACATTTTGTGTTTGTTAGGCGAGTATTAACATCTTAAGTTGTTGTTTTTTTTTTCTGTAAGAAACTGGTTCTTGATGTATCTTCAGGCGATATTCGTAAAACTTGTTTTGGTGGTGTGAGTCTAAGTCGTTCTTCAACAATAAAGTGTTCTTCGTTAGAAGTTGAGGTCGAGAATGCGTGAATCTTAAGTGAGCTTTCTGTGAGGCGGGTCTTCAGAACTCTCAGCTCAACTGCAAACTGCAACTGCCTGTCTCTTCAACCCCATCTCCAACTCAATTCAACTGCCGTCCACTCGCTGCGACTCTGCTTATATGGACTCCGACCAAAACCGGGGTGGGCTTGTCGTGGTTTGAGGTTCCTTGATAATTCTAAATCCGCATTAAGAATTTTCTTTGTTTTTGGTCAGGAAAACCCATCACCTTCCATTTTTGGAAATCTTTTACTTTCCACTTTAAGGGAATGGTCCTCCCAATTTTTTCCTGTCTCATATGGGTATCTCACCCAATCCATTCAGAGGCGTCAAAAGGTTTCCCCTCTCTTTCACAGTGGCATCTCACACCGATCCCTTCAGGGGGCGTCAACAGGCCTCCCCTCCTTCTTCATGGTTTACCTTCGCCTACCGCTCACGCCTACCTTCAGCTAATGAACGCTCAGCGGCGTGGGTGTTTACTAATTATCGCTCAAAGAAAAAAATATCATCTTTTCTTTTTTTCTTTTCTTTTCTTCTTCCCGACAACAAATCCTTAGACTCTTATCTTAACCGAATCCCATCTGGAGTTCATCAATCGAGACTTTTCGCCAGCGTCAAGTGGATGGTTTAACTGGACGTATTTGCATTCTGTCGCTAATTAACTGTTCCGATAAAATATTTTTTTTTTATCATGGTCAGTTCTTGACATAAAACAGGTGCCTTTTCAAAATGATATTTCTGCAGATAGTTAAAGGTTTAATCTTTCTTTTATTGTACTCTGCGGGTGGTCCAGTGGACATTTTTCGCGGTCAGTGCATGACCCAATTAATTTTTATCTCTTAGCATTCTGTCCCGTAGGCCACTCGGCCAATTTGAAACATGGGCAGATGGCTATCTTGTATTCACTCTGTCGTAACATAAATCAAATCAAATCCGACAGGTCCACGAACTTACTTGCTTTCTTTGTTAGAAAAAAAAATAACATCGTTCAGTGTCTTTTCGTGATAGCTTCTTATCACCTAATTTAATTCTCGCCCCTTTTTTTTCACACAACCCTAAATAGTGTCACAGTGTCGAATGTAGAATAAAGGCTTTTAAAAGGTTCAAATCGACCAAACACTCCTCGATAGGTGAAACACTGTTTTATAGGCTGCAATGACCAATCAAAATATGTGAGAATTAAGAAAAAAATCTTTACATACACTATAGTTACGACCAACAATAAACAGGTAAGTTTTCTGTATATCACTATAGACCTTACTAGTAGCTCTTTTCAACTTTATGTGGAGGTTAATTGTAACCTGGTATATGTACATCGTAAATCTAACCACCCACTTCTGTTATTAAGAACATACCCTCGTCCATTGAATTTAGTATAAGTACTAACTCTTCTAGGAAAGAGGATTTTAACAAACATAGCAAAATTTATAATTCTGCCCTTAGAAAATAGTGGCTACAAGGGTACCACTATTCAATATAGAAATCATGTTAATTATGACCACAATATGATATGAAGATACAGGAAGATCATTTGGTTTACTTCCTCTTTCAACCTAATTGTTAAAACCAAACTAGGCTATAAATTTCTAAACCTTATCAAAAAACATTTCCCCGATTCCAAAATTAATCCACGCAGTAAATTATTGAATTATAATACCCGTAAATTAAGCTACAGTTATGCTGATGACCTGGAAAAACAATTAAGAAACATAATAGGAGAGTTTTCAACAAGTATAAAGTCTCAAAAAATTTACTCCTCGCCAGGTTGCAACGAGTAAGACTAAATATAATGACACTAATAATAACTTGCACAATTGTAGGAATCCAAATAATTGCCCATTACAGTATAATTGTTTAACTAGTTCTCTAGTTTATCTTAGTACATTATTTACACTAGAAAATCCCAATATTAAAAAAAAAAGATTACATTGGAAGTATTATGAATACATTCAAAGTACTTTGGCGGGGATATGTGCAATATTTCAACAGTAGTAAACATAAGTACAAGACTTCATTGTCCAAGTAATTTTGAAGTTTAAAGGAGAAAAATAAGACACTTTCTGTTTTATGGAAATTAATTAAGAGTGATCGAACATGTCATTCTCTATATGTTCATTGTTCTTTATGACTTAATGCAAAATTTGAAATCATTAAATTTAAAGACAAGACCCATCTCTTAAATCAAAGGAATGAACTCACGGATAACTGTAAACATAGCAGAAAATTTAACTTACTATAGGGGTAGTAATATTTTTGATGATAATGTAAATTTATTGTAAAGTTGGCATGTTATTACTTATATTATCTGATAATCCTCCTACCTATGTGCATATATGTAGGTATACGTTATTTATGCTGTTTGTGCTTTGCACATGTGTGCGTATTTTTATGGATAGATGTATATATGTGTTTGTGAACTTTTTATAAATACATATGCATGTACATGTATGTGTGTATGTGCATGTATATGTGTGTGCATGCACATATAAATATATATATATGTATATATATATGTATATATATATATTTCGATGTGTATTTGAGGGTATGTATGTATATATAAATATATTTGTACTTGTAGTTATATATGTCTGTACGTGTATATATATATATATTTATATATATGTGTGTGTGTGTGTGTGTTTGTATTGAGAGGTTATATATATGTTCTTGTTTATATATTTATGTGCTTGTATATGTATGGGTGTGCATGCGTATGTACGCATATGCATGTGCGTATATATATATATATATATATATATGTGTGTGTGTGTGTGTGTGTGTCTGTGTCTGTGTCTGTGTGTGTATCTTAGATTTTTTTAATGGTCATCTATGCTAACTATAATCTATTTTTGTTTGATAGTGGTTTTAAAATTGGTTGTGGACTTAATAATCAACAGTTGTGTTACATTTTAATATTGTACGGACTTTATATCCTTTATAGTCATTTGGATAATATCGTAACAATAATATATATATATATATATATATATATATATATATATATATATATATATATATATATATATATTATTTTTATTTTATGTTATTGTGTAGGTTGATATATTTATTTCTATATGTGTGTATATACGCGTATGCGTATATGTATGTATGTCTATTTGTGTATATATGTATGTGTGTGTATGTAGGTATATATATATGTATATATATATATATATGTGTGTGTGTATGTATGTATATTTATGTAAGTTTATGTTTGTAGTGATGAATGGGTGCACACATACGTATGTATGTGTTTTCATATATATTATTATGTATTTGTACTCGTGTATATATACACATGTTTTTTAAAAATTGTATATGAGTTGTTTATATATATTTGTGTGTTTATGTGATTTTTTTATATATTAGGTGGGTTTATTTTATTTTAAGCGTTACATTTTGCCTGGGCATTTGAATTTGATGTTTTTTTTTTTATATGTGAGTATGCGTATATATTTATTTTTTCTATCCATTTCTATACATTTTATTGTTGTTTTATTTTCGTATATCTGTTTTTCTCTTCTAGCCCTCTTATATTTTATATATTGAACCATTTTTCGCTATATATCTTTGCCGATGTAAGTAATATTTTAATAGTCTGTTTGAATTCGTTTACTAGCACTTTCAAATTTGAATATTTATAGGTATGTATATGTATGTAGATTTATTAATGTATGTTTGTATGATCGCTTATATATGTCTTTCATTGTATGTATATGTTGTCAGGATATTTTTCTAGGATCGTGGACATCTATTTCCTGTTTCGTACGTGTTTTTGCGTGTGTATATATATCTAAATATGTCTACGTGTTTGTGTATTATAATCTGATTGTTTATGTATTGTCTTTTGCAAGATGTCTCCATCTGCTCCCCATGTCACCATTTAAAGTGTATCTAACTTGTAACGAAGCTTTTCATTGATATTAGATTTTAACGTTTATTCTTATTTTTTGTCCTTTCAATTAAAACAAAATAAATAATAAAATATATGTAGTTCACCTCAGTTTCTTCCTTAAATAATTTTATGTTTTAAACTTAATACAGATAACATTTATAATTAAAAAAAAATAATTTTTAATTTTCAATTTTTTGTAAAATTTAATATTAATTAGTTAGAATGATTTCTATTTTAGTCTAATCCTATCATTAAGACATTAATTATTATAAACAATGTTCTTTGTAAATTTTTTTGAAATCTCATATACTTGTATTGTGTTTGGTCATTGCAGCTCATGTAACCGCATTCCCTTTTAAAAACACTTTATTCTACATTCAACAGCATATAATTTTCAAATGAACTATATATATATATATATATATATATATATATATATATATATATATATATATATAAAAAAATTTGTAGGTCTGATGAATTGGATCGTATTTACGATTGCAATGGAATAAATTATGACCATGGAATATTAGTGTTTAAGCCTTTTTATTATATCTTTACTCTGTCCTGGACATTGGGTTCTACCTGGATTCTATCCTCTTGGAATTATTTTTTATACAAATATATATGTATGTGTATGTATGTATGTATGTATATATATTTATATATTTTAGATATATTGTTGCATATGTATATATTTACCACTAATATTATCTATCTATCTATCTATCTATCTATCTATCTATCTATCTATCTATCTATCAACATATATATATATATATATATATATATATATTAATAATTATACGTTATTTCTATAGACACAAATATGTAATTAAATGCTCTGTTTATAATAAACAGTATTACCAACATTTACCAGCCCAGAACGTGCGAGAAATTTTCATAGAAAATATGCGTCCTCCACACTGAACCGTTATATAGCCTGACGTGCTATAACAGTTTAGCTACAGAGAAGCGCCCCGTTAGCATGTTCGATTTTACTGCTTTTAAATATAATTCTCAATGTTTTCCCTCGAATGTTCAAGCCGGGAAATGTTGTTAATACCGTTTAGTATAAACAAAGCATTTACTTAAATATTTGTATCTATATAAATAACGTATAACAATTAAAAATTTACAAGGTAACCAAAAAAGTTCTGTCCGTTTTTGGATTAGCCATTGAATGAAGTTGAAATATATACAAAATGCGTGTAGCAATTGTTTTCAAATTCGGACAGCCGGAAGTAGGAACATCAGACGTTATAAAAAACACGCGCACCATGCCCGGCCATCAGTTATAAGCCGGACAGCCCGTGAGAAGGATGGAAGTGTCTAGAGATCTCGTTCGGGGCTGTTTGCTTTATGACTTCAAAGTGTGGTTCTCAGCAGCTGCATCAAGTCGCTGCATATGTCAAGCGTTTGGGGATAGTGCTGTGGATGAACGTACTGCATGTCTTTGGTTTCGAAAATTCAAGTGGGGAGATTTGTCTCTCCATGATGAGCCTCGCAGTGGACGACCACAGGTCTTGAATGACAGAGTCCTGAAGGCGGCCATTGAAGAGGACAGTAGTCTAACGTGTGGTGAACTTGCAAGACAGTTCAACGTTTCCGATGAAAGTGTTAGACTTCCCATGCACCGCCTAGGTAAGACGTACAAACTGGGCAAGTGGGTTTCGCAAATGCTGTTGGAGGTCCACAAGTGACAACGAGTGGCAGCCTGCGTATCGTTACTTTCTTGCCACCGTACCGCATCCTTATTCAATCGAGTGCTTACCAGTGATGAAAAGTGGGTTCTGTACGAAGGTTGTCTCCTCAGGATGCTGTCTCTCACACCGCAAGACCGCCTATGAACCCACGCAAGATTATGCTTTGTGTCTGGTGGACAGGTCGTCAAGTGGTTCATTATGAACTGCTACCAACAGGCCAAACGGTCACTGGGGACATATACTCGCAGCAATTGAAATGTGTGCAACAGGCATTGCGCCAGAAGGAGCTAGCACTGGTGAATCGCAAAGGTGTGCTTTTCCTCCATGACAACGCCAGGCCGCATGTCGCGCGAGTGGTCAGGGATACCATACAGCAACTTGGGTGGGAGACTTTGTTCCATCCACCTTATTCAACAGACCTTGGGCCATCCGATTACTACCTCCTCCACTCCCTGGATAATCATCTTCGTTGGAAATCCTTCACCAATGAAGCAGACTTGCGCAAAGCCCTCACGGACTTCTTTGCGTCAAAACCACACCGACTTCTAACGCAAGGGCATTGAACAGCTGGAGACACGTTGGCAGAAAGTGATGGATGCCGATGGCGATTACTTCGAAGGCTAAAAATAAGTTACACATACTGTGAAGTGTTTTCTTTTTTTCCTTTTAAAACGGACAGAAGTTTTTCGTTACCTTGTATTAAAACAATTATCAGACTTTGTCCATTTTGTATAATGTATTATATATATATATATATATATATATATATATATAACAAATGTGCATCGATCCTGCAGAATTCTGGAAGATAACCCTTTTAATTGAGTAGCTTTTGCTATTCATTTTTTATTTAAACTTATAAATTATTAAATTTGGCAGATATTTGGTAGATATATGAGCATTAAATTTTATTTGTTTATAGATAGATAGATAGAGAGATAGATAGTTAGATAGATAGAGAACATTTTGATGAATTCAACTTTGAACATATACTGTTCCTCACAGTAAACATTTGCCTTTTCTTTCATGGTAGTTTCCTTGGATAAATCCATTTAATAAGTACTACTCATAATTGGTTAATGCAATAAAATATATGAAATAATGAAATATATTTGTTTTCCCACGTTATTCAAATTCCACACTTATTCTCTCCAGCACTTTGGCCATTTGACATTTTTTTCGTGTGAAAACATTTGTTGAAACATTTGTCCGTTCGGCATTTTGTCCATTCGTTATTATATCTTTCGACACTTTATCCTTCGATACGCTGTCTGCGGTGCATGATGGCGGAATGCTACTTATTGTTTGGAAAGGCATAGATGAACGAATGAAGTCAGTGTAACAAAAAGGTACTACAAAAGAATATTCTGAAACGTGGCATTTACAAATAAATAAAAAAAATACGGGAAGTCTTTTAATAAATAAGGGGTCAATTTTACAACGTATATATATATATATATATATATATATATATCGTACGATGCACCATATTTATATAACGTACGGTACACCGTATTTTACACTGTATTTATATTACGTTCGATATCCCATATTTTACCCCGTATTTACGCGCGATTCAGCGGGTCTACCCATACGGATTACCTTCTTTTGCATAAACTAACTATTAGCTCCTTATAAAATAAGTTGAGCTCTCTTTTGGATTGCCACCCATCGGATTGCCATAAGGATCCACACTTTCAACCTAAAATGGATGAATTTGCACCGAACTACTCACTCAAGAACATTCCTTACCCTACTATTGAATCTCTCACCATGTCTTTGACGGAAAAAATCATTGACGTCATCAAAAGAAGGAGGTGGAAGATTCACTTCCATCTTAATCCCCAAAACAAACCCACAAAACTTAATGACACTTTTTACTTTAAATCTCAAAACACTCCACCAAACAATAAATTATTGGAACCTTTTGAACAAGATTTAATTAAGTTAATCAAGAAAATATCCTTCCAGAAGAAATGCAACCCATTCCAATTCAAACATAAAAAAGAAATTACAAATATCAAAAGCTCAAAAAAACTATGGATCAGAGCTGATAAATCTAAAAATATTTACAAAATTAATCCCTCTGAATACAACCATCTGATTCAAAATAAAATCTTATAAAAAAGATAATAATTCTAAACACCTTCCCTCCATACACAAAGAAACTGCGAAATTAGCATTTAAATATAATATTTCTGATAGAATGGGTACAACTTATTTAAAAGACGCCTACCTACTGTTTAAAGACCATAGACCTAACTTTCAGAATAATCTACAGTCCAGACTAATAAATCACTCCAAATCAGAGTTAGGAATAATTTCTAAAAATATCCTGAAAAGAATAAACACATCTATATTAACAAAATACCCATTAAATCTTTGGAAAGCTTCATCTGACACATTTAACTGGTTCCAAAAAATAAAATATAAAAATAAAACTACTTTTATCTAATTGTATATTATCGATTTCTACTCCTCAATTTCTAAAGAATTATTAGAAAATAGCTTAAGTTTTGCCAACATCCACACTGATATTACTGACGAAGAAATAAAAATCATAATGGACTCTAGACAGTCTGTACTAAAACTATTGGATTAAAAAACTGAGAAAACTTCGATGTCCGATGAGATGATTTGATTCAGCTCAAATAGCTGACCTAATAGGTATGTACATTTTAGATATCCTAAGTAGATTCCTTGACCCTCAAAATATAGGACTATACAGAGATGATGGACTGGTTGCTGTACCTGATACCAATGGTCCTTTAACATCCCAACTACAAAAGAAAATAATTAAGGCTTTCAAATTTCTAGGGTTTAAAATCGAGATTTTTTCCAACCTAAAAATAGTAAACTTCCTAGACGTTAGATTTCATCTGAACAATAACACTTATAAACCCTTCCAAAAGGAAAACCAATCACCCATATATATAAATATCTACACTAACCACACGAAATCAATAATTAAACAAATTCCAAATACAGTAAATGCAAGAATAAATATACTCTCCTCTAGTAAAACCATTTTAACCAAAATAAAGCGGAATATCATAAAGTCCTATTAAAAACTAAATTTAAACAAACGCTAAATTATATAGATAAATCAGTTAATAAAAAATCCTCTAAATCCAAAAATAGGAAAAGGAAAATTATATGGTTCAACCGAACTTTTTGTAACCTTTCTAATATTAATATATGTAAATACTTCATAAAACTGATAGAAAAACACTTTAGTAAAAATGAACTTCTAAAAAAGATATTCAACAAGATGAATTTAAAGATTAGC
The DNA here is from genome assembly GCA_903632075.3 of Acanthosepion pharaonis. NCBI lineage: Eukaryota > Metazoa > Mollusca > Cephalopoda > Sepiida > Sepiidae > Acanthosepion > Acanthosepion pharaonis. Next base: position 186,132 of record CAHIKZ030000502.1, on the reverse strand, counting down.
TATTCTTGCATGAACAATATGGAGAGAATTATTAGCTCACACAATAGTAAAATCTTGAGAGACCTTCATGATAATCTAATACAAAATCATAATACAACCCAAATGAAAACATCAACATGCAATTGCAGGACAGGATCAGAGTGCCCAGTTGAAGGAGTATGCATGGCGGAAAATGCAATATATGAGGCAACATTTTTCTCCAAGAAGAATGTTGAGGAGAAAAGAATATACATATGAATATCGGCGGGAAACACCGACTTTATAACCATCGCCAGTCCTTCAAAAATAAACGTAAAAAGAACCAAACGGCACTGTCAAAGCATTATTGGGATTTGTTGGAGGGTGGCCAGAACGCCAAATTTTCAGGGAGGGATGCGACTTATGCATAAAAGAAAAAATCCTCATGATCAAACATAAAGATCCAGATTTATTACTAAATAGACACAATGAACTAATTTTTAAATGCCGACATAAGAACAACCTAAACCTAACAAAATACATTGAGAAATAACTATATAGGAAGAATAATATTGAATGACCTTTGTTCTTTTTGCTTTTGGAAATGTTGCTATGCACGCATGAACGCGAACACATGACTGTATGTATATGACTATGGTATTGTACTTGAACACTGATACGTCTTTAATATGTACATGTATATGTTTTTATATGGAAAGAGAGGTATGCATGTTCTCTCTTTTTTTATAAGTGAGTGTGGGAGTGAATAATTAGATGAGTACTTGTATGTCTTGCCATAGATATGGAATGGCGGGTAATATATGTATATGTACGTATAATTATAGGATTTTGTGTATTCGTATATATAATATGGGAGAATATAGATATAATAATGTAATTACCTATGGATATTGATATGTTATTTGAATGCATGCATATGTGGGTGTATGTGTGTGTATATATATATATATATATATATATATATATATATATATAGGTGTGTGTGTGTATGTTTATGTGTGTGTATATGTGTATATGTATATGTGTGTGTATGTGCAATGTGTGGATGTACAGGTATAGGTATATATATATATATATATATATATATATATATATATATATAATTTTATATGTGTGTATGTATGTAAGTATATATGTGTATGTGTGGATATGTATGTAGATATGTGTGGATGTGATTTTGTACAGGTGTATATGTGTATGTATGGGTATATACATATAGTTTTGTGTGTATGTTTGTGTATGTGTATATATGGATTAATATGTATATAGGGATATGTATGTATGTGAATATAGATAGGTGTTCGGATATGTGTAGAGGTGTGTATGTGTATGGATATATAGAATATTATAAAAGAAGGACCTAATTTTCTGTTAGTAATTTTTTATCCAAATTTCTCCTCTAATATTCTCCAACTGGAAATGGGTTTAAATATACGGAGGTAAATTTTAAATTAATAATTTCATTTAAATTGAAATATATTACCCTTTAATAATCATTATTGATGATAAAATTATTTAAATTGGAATAACCTTTGATAATTATGTAGGTATCGAAAAACAATCACGAGTTTAATTTATGAACACAAACGGATAGATGTCAACTTAATAATCAACAAGAAAACAGTATGAGCAAATTATAAAAAAAAATTACTAGATGTAAAAAGAAATTTATTCTTTCAATGTACTTTCTATGAATTTTTTTCCAATCAACTATTTCATAGAAAATACCCAAAACTTCACCAAACATCAAATTAAATTTTTCGTAGATTTTTTAGACATTTAGATTTATATCAAACTTTAACCCCCACATATACACTTTAAAGTAATGTGAAATAACAGCGTCTAAGAAATTGAGTGAAACCTTCTCTCATGATTTATTTTATTGTATCTTCTTCATTTTATGTCGGTTTTCTTCTTCACCCCTTACCCATCCATATCTAGAGATAACATACGTTAAGTTATGCGATGTCTGGCCCACACCAAGTGAGCTTAAGGATAAAGAATTGAAATGGTACATCTAACTCACTCATGTCTTCTCTCCCCACTCACTTCCTCACTTCGTTAATTTACATATGCTTAATACGGCCCGTCAAAAATGTGTAAATTTCTTTTCATTTCAACCTTTGGAAGTAAAGTCTGATGTTCCAGAGCCCTTTAAAAGGGCTGTGGTGAAATAATTTATTACATGGAACCTTAAAATGATCTGTTTTTATTCAAATGTATTTGCTCTGAATTTACATTGAGCTCTCTCTATATATATATATATTACTTACGTCGAATCATATTCTACAAGATACATATATTACGTACGGTACTACAGATGTCTATACCAGGTAAGGTACGCCATATTTTATAGTTTATATATAACGTACGATAAACAATATTTTGCACCCTATTTATATTACATACGGTACCCCATATTTTATAACAAATTTATTTTACTTGAGACATCCTCATACGTGACACAGTAATTTCATATTTTAAGCAGTATTTAGATTACGTTCTATATCCAATATTTTAGACGGTATTTATATTACGTACTGTATTCAATATATTAGACGGTATTTATATTACGTACTGTATCCACATTATTTACATTATTCGGACTACTGTCCTCATCTTTAAATAAAGGGTTCGATTCGACATTCCAACCACCTGAAGAAGGCCGGAGCGTACAACGGCCGAAACGTTGTGATAGATATGGCGAAAAAGATGAGGACAGTCGTCCGAATAATGTAAATAATGTACATAATACCTCATCTCAGAAATATAGACAGGTACTATATCCAATATTTTAGAGGTTATTGATATTACGTACTGTATCCAATATTTTAGACGGTATTTATATTACGTACGATACACCATGTTATACATTGTATTTATATTTCGTGCGCTGCCACATATTCTATACTATCTATCTATCTATCTATCTATCTATATATATATATATATATATATATATATATATATATATATATATATATATAATATATAAAATAGAAATAGTTACGAGGATTTGATAATTATAATTAAGCAATTTGAGTCTGAAAGAAACCTCAACAGAATGCAGAAAGCACTGGACGGCCGTTTCGTCCTATATTTGGGACTCATCAGCAGTGTGGATCCGCTACCAAGAATTGAAATCCTGACAGGTTATCATGCAAACGTCGTACCAACTGTTTCAACAGGCCTCGGTGACGAAGAGGTAGCAAATCAGATTCAATATAGCGCCGCTCGTTCACATATTCTTCACCCAGGCCCGTTGGGACAGTTGGTATGACGTTTGCATAATAACCTAACTGTCAGGGTTTCAGTTCTTGGTAGTGGATGCGAACTACGGATGAGTCCCGAGTATAGGACGAAACGGCCGTCCTGTGCTTTCTGTTGAGGTTTCTTTCAGACTCGAGGAATTACTTAAATATATATATATACAGAGAGAGATGTAAATACAAAAATATATATAGATGTCGAATGGTACACTATATTTTACGTAAGAAACCCAATATTTTGCATCATATTTATTTTACGGACGGTACCCCACATTTTTCCCCTTATATATATATTACGTAAGTTATCCTATGTTTTTCGCCATATTTATATTAGGTGCGTACCCCATATATTCACCCTATTTATATTACGTATGATAACCAATATTTTACGCCGTATTTATATTATGTACGATACAACTATTTTGCTTAGTATTTATATTAAGTACGGTACGCCTCATTTACCACAGGATTTGTATTAAGTACAGTTCCTCATATTTTAAACCATATCTAATTTACTTTACGATACACAATATTTTACACCGTATTTATATTAACGTACTAGCAGCATGGCCCGGCGTTGCCCGTGCTTGATTAAAAAATCGTACGACTCATACAGCAATCGCTATCACTTGACTTAAAATAGTTTTGCCCTTCCTTGCCTTTAAAGGAGTACCCTTTGCCGTGCTGATGTTGCTACATGCCTTACTTCTTGCCTATCTCACACTGAGAATTTTTTTTTTAAGCTCTATACTAAACATTAAATCTGTTACGAAAAAGAACTAAACAAAATGAACACAAAACGATCAGCTTTAAAAAAGGACTCGTAACTGGAAAAACCGAATGAAAAAAGAATGTTAACAACAAATATTTTTTCACACCCGACCCAGTTCTGCGGAATCAGAATCAACGTTCTGTTTAAGCAATCGAATGAGCCAATTGGAGTAAAGTGCCATGCAGATTAAAATTTTTCCCACTTGTGACGAATGCAGCTATCGATTATTTTTTTGCATGCTAGCATGCTAGTTAACATTCGTGTCAGTCAGCTGTTGACTCTCACGTTGGCCAATACAATCTTTCTGCCGATTCGTGGCAGCCACCTATTGGCTCTCACTCTGGCCAGTACAAAATGGCTGCAAACTACATGAAAACTGCCGTAGAAGCATGAAAAAATCGATTATTTCCACCATCGATCGGAATTGGGAAAGTATTAGCTTTCCCGCTTAACTTGGAGCATTTTTATGTACATTTTGGTGCAAATCCGTCGAAAATTGTGGCCGTGCATAAGTTACACACACACACACACACACACACACACACACACCAGGCACACACACACACACACACACACACTGCATTTTATAGATAGAGATTATCTTCCATTAGATATGTGTTAAATAGCAAAGCAGACTGATCTCTCAAAACAAATAGCAATCAGTCTGTTACTGGGAACTCGATAAAACCATTAAGGAAAACCACATCAATACTGGAAGGGTTGATAACAGCAATATTTACATTATTCGGACTCTTATTGGAATTTCGAACCGAACCCTTTATTTCGTCCACCGGGGTAGATTGTTCTAGTTCCACGTGCCATGCATTTTCCGGATGTCGCATGTATTTCCCTTTAACTTAACTCTCGGTGAACGAAATGAAGATTTCAGTATGATATTCCAATCACCTGAAGAAGGCCGGAGCGTATAAAGGCTGAAACTTTGTGAATATGGCAACGGAGATGAGCATAACCGTGTGAATAATATAAATAATGCAAGTAAACATAATACGACATCTCAGAGATATAGACGAATTTTGAACTTTCCTTTAAGAGCAAGGTTTTATAAATTTCAAGCGATAGTAACGCAAGTTTGCCTGAAAGTTTAGTGTCTTGCGAGTTGCACAATTTGGAAATTAAACGTATATTTCAATTATAACATTTGCTTTTATTACAAATAATGACCACAAGTTTTTTGGTTCTGTGCAATTATATTATGCATTACCTATTTTTCATCACATTGCAAATATATATATATATATATATATATATATATATATGAAGAAATATAGTTATAAGGTGTGCTATATTTATGGGATAAATTGCTCAATATCAGAGATAGAGCGTACGTAAATATAAATGTAAAAGACAACATTGAAGTCAAAACTCAGAGGCGACAGGCTGTTTCATGCTAGGCGCAATCGTCAGGCCGAGAATTTTTTATTTTCCCCCGACTGTTTATATATAGGGGCCAGTGGTGCATTGTGGGTAATCTATTCTGGCGGTTATTTTTGTGGGAGTGTCTTGTTTGTTTATTTATTTGTTTAGCTTACTTTATGTTTTTAATGAGGTGTTTCATTTTCATTTTGTATTATTTATTTCTTTTTTCACTTTTATACACACACACACACACACACACACACACACACACACATATATATATATATATATATATATAAGGCAACTGAGCATAGACAACGCTAGGTATAGTTTTGCACAACACCAAATACTGGTACAAAAACAAAATATTGACCTAAAATCTCTTCCTATTCTGAAATAGCTTTCTCGAGTTGAAAGTTTCTTATATGTCACACATGGTGCCAAAATTATTAAGAAATCTCTAATCTGTCAACTTTATACAACCGCTTTTTAAGCTTCACGGTTAAAATGGCTTCCAGCGAATGAAGCCAGTCGGGCTTAACGAGCATCATCTTCCTTCAAGATTCGTGAACTTGTGATTCAGAATCACAAAGAAATGAACCACACCAAATAGCAGAAACAACATTACTCGTGGACTTACAACAACTGCAACAACAAAAATGAATAGCACTTGTAAATCGAAAAGAAAATAATGACATATTCAATATGTTAACGTTCCACACTACTTCAAACAAAAAGTTAGGAAGGAAACTCCCTCCAGTTGGTGGACTTAGGAAACCATTTTTCTTGAAAGTTTGGTATAAAAATATTTTATAAACTTGAACCGACTGTAGGATTGACAACTCAATTCGGTCCTGGGTAGGACGAAAAACTTCAGCTGACAGCAAGGCTTCTGATCAGGTGATTTTGGGAACGTGGAACCAACTATAAATTGCTGGTGTTCCCAGGTCCACCCTGATCCAGGGTGGTAGCACCTGTTAGGGTCTTAGCTATGCCAAAAAGTTAACCCTCAAACTGGTGTATAAATTACTATGAATGTGTAAAAATAAGTTTTAATACCAGCAATATATTTTTGCAAACAAATATTACCAGAAATGTGTTTCCGAAGAAAAAAAAACATTATTAGCAATACATTATAAACATTACTTTTTTGAAAAAACATGTTAGCACTCAATGTGTGCTGAATGTTTCACTTAAGAATTTCGGCCAGTTTTAACATTAGAATATCCAGTAATACATGAATTTATATATTACTCTTGGGACGGAAGTTTATTTGCTACAAGGAATCCGTGAAAGAATACACTTCCATTATATGCTATACTAACTTATAATGAAGATCTCGTCATTTTACAGTTGAAATGGCTAAATTTAAGCGTAACACGTCCTTTTCTCGGGTGTGGAACACTCTTCCGTTTTCTTGCTTTGCAATTAAGTTTGATCTTCAAAAATTTCAATGCAATGCCAATCTTTAGCAGCTGTTTTTCACATTGATGTTCTTTTATTTTTCTTGCTCCTTAATAATGTTTCCTTTTTCTTATATTCTTTCACACCCAGTAATCTATGCATCTTACTCGTTTTGTTGCCTTATTTGGGGTGAAATGGTTAAAAGAATTACGCTTTCATGTCGTAGGTTATCATGACTCCACACAACATAAAGTCTTTTATTGCTCGGTCTAACGCTAGAATCCTTACCGTTTCGCTTTACCCCCTTTTTCAACGAATTCTTCTGTCTTTAGTATGAGTCATGTTATTAAATTCCCCTGTTCTTCTTTCCTCATTATGCGTCCAAAAGATTTCAGCATACACTTTCTGATTGTAAGTATACGTCTTCTAGTCGCTCCTATTTCCCGTAAATCTTCTTAATTACTCACGTGTTTTTTTCATAAGACCAATAGTATTCTTAGAACTACTTTTGCTGTTGCTTGATGCATCGTTTTCCCCTGTATGTCCAGCATTCACAAACATACAGGTGATCAGACGCCATCTTGAATTTCCAAACACATGTTCTTTGTTTCGGATAAAATATTTTGTTTAGATTAGAAATGATATAATGCACTATTAATATTTTTTTGAATTGTTTTAGATATTTCGCCATTTGCCATTGTATCACCCACTTAAAATTCTGTAGTTGCTTTATTTCGACGGCCAGCAGTAAACAGTTCACAAATTTGGGATGTTTGTTTTTGCTGGCAAATCGTGCCTATTACCTCCTTAAGAATTAGGAGTTTGTCTTTCGTTTTGATTTACATTACTCGCTTATTTAAAATTAGCTTAAAAGACGCACACTTGTGGATTTTCAATCAAGCTACTGCGGAGGGATAATTGGGTCCCGGGCCGAAAAAAATAAAAGGGACACCTGGTCCAGTTTAAAAAAAAAAACAACAACAATGATAATTTTGAATTCATCAGTTCACTCCATGGAACTTCAAAACCTCGCTTTAACACTGATTCGGGATATAAGTCAAATTTCGGCCAAAATACCGATTTGGGGCGAAAGTCTGATTTGGGCCAAAATTCCAATTCCAGCCGAAAACTGAAATCACAACCTCCATGGAACTTCAATTGAATTGAGTTCTTGAAATCACAAACTCTACGGAACTTCAAATCCTCAGGTCAAGAAACCTTTCACTTTCACTTTCTTCTTCAAGAAATAAAATTGTTTTCCTCAATTCACAAAGATTTTTGAGATGTTTTAAAGTGGATTTAAAACAAAGTTTTGTTTTTTTTTGTTTTTTTAATTCACCAAAGTTTTGTGTTACTTTAAACTCCATATTAATTAAAAACTTTTAAAATTAATAATTTTGTTGAGTTATTTTAAAATTAGAATTTTTAACTATTTCTTCCTATCCAGACACAAATTCCAATGCTGAATGTTAAAGCACTAGGTGAAGGAAAGATTAACAATACAGGGATCATCCTGATTCCAAAAAGCAAGCGTGGCCAGAGTTTAAGGAGCTTCAGACACACGGAAGGACTGAGAGAATTTGTCGTTTATTTATTTTGATGTCTTTCAGTTTTCTTTCAGAGACTGCTATCAACAGAGTCATTTGCGTATGTTTTTTAATTCATTTCACCCCAAGGAAGGCGATAAAAACAGAAACCAGTAAATACATGGCAGAACAGGGTACAGGAGAAATGACAAAAAGACATAATTACTAAGAGCTACAAAGACAGGAAATAGCGGAGAGCCATGATCTCCCACATGATACAGAGATACAGCACATAGAAAAAGAATTTAACAGGAAAGCGAGCAGCTGAAAGATAGTTTCAAGTAACAAGTACGGGAGAAAAAGCTATTAGCATAGAATTTATGCATACATAATTTCAACATTAAAATGTTGAGACCTAGCTGATAATATAGTATTGTGCTTAATGTCGTAAATTCAAAAGACCAAAGAGGAAAGCAATGAAATAATTAATTTGAAAATATTTGTACAAAAGCCAGAGAAATGCTACGTTACCGCGATGTGAAAGTGACTGGGGCAAGGATGGCGATGAAATAGCAGATTCATTTTGAGATTTTTGGATTTTTAGATATAAACCACATATATATATATATATATATATATATATATATATATATATATATATATATATATATATACATGCACACACACAAAACACACACACACACATATATATATGTAAGTATATATTGGCAAGAAAACATGTCTCGAACGACAGAGGAACCAACTTTCTTAGCAGTAAATCTCGCAGTTGGTTCCATATAATCTTCCACATATTATGTTGTTAGAATTCTGTCCGCCCCTAACAAATCCTTGTAAGTTTTCTTGATCTCTTAGGATCGTCTATCTATATAGGTTAAATAAATCCTCTGAGAAAACGAATCTGACTGATCCATCTTACTATTGTTGTGCATTCTCTGAGTTCATTCTCAATTCGAATGTAAGCTCTCGAATTTCCATTAAAGATTACGGATTATTCTTTTCCTTCTAAATCAAAAATATATAGTACATGTAACTCTTTGCGTCATACCTTATCAAATGCTTAATTCTTAATATATGTATGCATGCATTCAGCATTACAAAATTTGGCGCAGCATAATCTTTTTCGCACATTTTGCTGCAGTCACTTCAGTTCTGTAATTATAGATTTAAATTACTCTTTTTCTCAGATCTATAGAATTACTGCGATTATTTTTTTATTACGTACTATACTACAATTTTCTTGAGTGTAATTTCTGATATCTCACTAACTAAACGCTGGTAAGAAAAAAAAAATAAAATAAATCTTTAAGCTCTCCCACACAGATAAATATTCATACGCCTTCACTCGACCTCGATACATAATCCATAACATATTTTCGTATTTATACAATCTCAACGTTGTAAAGCTCTCTTGTTCAATAGAAATCGTGTTCTTTATTTCCTCTTATCCCGTTACTCAATCAAATATTTGTATCGATTAACTGTTTATATATCGATCGAAAAGAATGCATTCATTTTTTAAAATCAATCAGCGAAAATGCAGCTTCATATTGGATTTGATTTGATCAGATCAGCTTAAATTTAAAGGTCATTGAAGCACCTTCAATGATCTGCGAAATAGGCTGGCTCGTTTATCATTAGACATAGCCCACAAAGATATTGGAGTATTGGAAATTCCTCAGCACACACACACACACACACACATATATATATATTAGTTTATATTTTATTAAAGTGGATATTCCTACTTCAAATAGAAATTCAATTCTTAATTTAAACACGGCGCACTTCTTTGAAGGAAATACTAGTGTACCCCTTTGTAGGAGAAACCCGCCTTTGATCCGGCGAGTCTTAACGTTCGCCCTAAACGATCCTCACACTCCACAAAGTAAATGTGACGTTCTCTGTAGCCGAGCGGTAAAACCAGCAGGATCAAAAGGTAGTTTCCCGAAGAAGAGAGACACGGGTTCAAACACTGCCGGAGCATTGCTGAACTGTGACGCTCTCTGTAGTCGAGTGGTAAAGCACACCGGGTAAAAAGATGGTTTCTCCGACAAAGAATGACGTGGATTCGATCACTGCCGGAGACCTCATTTTCTTTATGAAGATTTCTCGAAGAGACATAATACAGAGTGTTTTAAAATAAAAAGTGTCCTCTATTTTAAATAGGAGTATCCACTAAAAAACCGATGTAAAAACATTCATCCTTTAACAAAATATATAGACTGTGAGAAAATGAATATATATATATATATATATATATATATATATATAATATATATATATATATATATATATATATATATTCATTCATTTTATATATATATATATACTGAAGAGGGAAGACGTAAAAAGTGATAAATTTTGTTACATTGTCTGAAGCAGTAGCTTCTCTAAAATAATGTTTCATTTTTTTCTTTTTAAAGTCTGGAACTGTTTACTCAATATAAATCTGTCGCTAGCAAATTTCGTCTTTTTTGCGAGGTCAACCTACGAGCGCTACTGGTGCCATGGCGTTAAACTACATACGGCAGTCGGGCCCCTGATCGGAACATTGGAGGTTTTGAGGATCGGGAAACTAAATAGTAAATTTTTATAATAAAATCAGCAACAATACAATTTTCAACAAAATGACAATGAAACATTAAAAAATATAAAAATACATTTTATTGTAAAATTGCCAACAATAAATTTTATGACCTACAAACTGGGTATCTAAAAATATACCTTTACTTTGAAGGTATAAAATTATGTAAAAAATATCTGTAGTTAAAATTACCTACTAACTATTTAGATTTCGGCATTAAATGACCCACAGGTGTGTTGACATGCTGCAAAATAAAATGAACTAACCAACCAACCAACCAACCAACGAAACATGTCACCAGTATTGCCTGCCACATTGTCGGTTTATCTAATATTAAATATGTTACGTCTTGGGTATGACAATAAACTCTACCCGGAATCAAGGCCCTTAATTGGCAGGTTGTGATGAGCGTCGAATCGCATCTCAAATTGAGTTGTTCCCGTGTTTACCCTGACGCGGGGCGGTAGCACCTGTTAGGGTCCAAACTATGAGCAAATAGTTAGCCACCAAACTGTGGTCAAAACACTAGATAAGTAGGTAAATACATTTTATAGCAAAGGAATTACCAGCAATAAATTAAGAAAAAAGAAAAAAAAATATTACCAGCTACATTTTTGTAAAATTGCTAATACTTCCAAGAGAAAGTTTGGCATTAAATGACCCATAAGTTGATATGTCGCTAAACAAGCAAGAATACAAACTAAATATGTTCTCCCAACAGTCAAGGTTCCCAATATGATTAAAAAGAAGACCAGTCAATTGGTAAAATTTTCCTTTTGTAGGATTAACGGTCATTCAGCATACGGAATAAACCCGTGTACATATGAAATCAGTGCGGCGATGACACGGCAACTCGCCAAGTGGACGAATTCCTAGAATTATTTCAAAGACCAGTGTGGTATCAACGGCCATATGAACGTAACCAAGTTTTTCTTACATGTCGGAATATACAGGCTTTGTTTTGACCTGTAGAGGAATGGGTTCCTCCAGGTTGAATTTGCCAACGGCACGCTACGCACAAATGAATGCCTCACTGTCTTTCAACTCAGCTATAATGAAAGAAATGATCAGGATCTTCGCTGCGAATCTACTCACCGACACACCCGGCCATATCACTGATGATGATGATGATGATGGGAATGATGACAGCGACGACTCAAACTTTCATATGGACAATAGAAAAATTTCTACAAACTGAAGAAGCAAGCAAAATCTTGCCCCTGATGAAAGCCAGCTAATAAATAGACTGAAACGCCGTCAATTAAGAGAAGAGATGACAAAAACTGCTCGAACGTAGGAAGTTCGGATCATTAAATATTAAAGCAATCGACTAGAAATCAAAGAGTAAAAATATACAGGCGAGTAAATACCAAAATATAGAAGGTCAGGATCGATTAAATTATAATAATAAAAGAAAAAAAAATGACAGTGTGGGTGTTTCACAATATTCTCCCTCCCTGCAAGGAAAATCTAAACGAGATTAGAAGTCAAGGAAATACGTAGGAAGTAAGTAATAAACATATCTTTGTTTCTATTCAGCACACACTTAAGTATCTTTTCCTCCTCGGCATTCAAATCAAAATACCAGTTTTATCAAAAGTGTTAACGCTGTTATCAAAGGCATTTACGATTCAAGGGTGGGCTTTAAAAGTTCATAGGCTGACTATGAAAGAGTGACGTTAAAGCTGGGAAATTATGCATGCATTAAATTCAACACTTATTAATAACTGTGTTGTATATCTACGGTAACATTGAAAATAAATACTGAACTGTTACGTGACATCTGTCTTTCTTTACGGCAGCGAATGTTGGACGATTTCCTCAAAGATGAAGAACAGACTCGAGTCGAAGGACCCGTGGTTCTACAGAAGGATGCTAAGGTTACCATGAAACGAGTCTGTTAGCAACGATGAGATCTTAGAGAGGTTGCAAACAAGGAGGAGGCTTATACTTAATATAATGAAGAGGCAGCTGAAGTTTCTGGGACACATAATGAGGAAGGAGGGCTTGGAGAATCTGATACTCACGGGTTGAATAGAGGGAAATACAGACAAGGGAAAACAGTGCGTGACATACCTGGCGGACTTAAGCAAGTGGATGACAGAACGTGGTCTGGGGGAGGAAGCAGAGGGAAAGAACTTGTTGAGAGATGCAAGAGATAGAGGAAGGTGGAGAGCCATGATCGCCTACGTCCTGAAAGGAGATGGCACATAAAAAGAAGGCTGCCTATAAAAAAGTGATGCTAGAACTGTGAAATTATGCGTGCATTAAATTCGACTCTCATTAATAACTGTATTGTTTCGTTCTAGGTAAAATGATACCGAAAATGGAAAAGAAAGTCTGTTCTTAAAACAAAAAGTCATCAACAGCAGACATGACGAGACTGCGATGCACTTCTTATTAACAACTGCACTGTTTCCTTCCGAGTATGATTCTATCTGACTGTTCAAAGAAGACTGATCACCCTCCAGCAGATATGACGTCATAAATACTGCGATAACGGTTGGCAGACAGTTGTTTTTTTGTTTTGTTTTTTTTTGTTTTGTTTTTTTTGTTTTGTTTTTTTTGTTTCATGTTGGGGAACAGATCATAGTCAGATAAGAGGAATGAAGAGTTCAACCAGTTCAAAGCCAGAGTCACGCTCAAGAACCATTAAAACCAAGAACGTGTGTGCTGAAACATTGTCCTGATGAAATAAAACCACATTCTTCATTTTTTTTTCTGGGTGTTTGGTCTTGATAGGCTTTTGTAAATGGCTCAGCATGTTTGCATAGAACTCTATATTGATCGTGTGGCCATTTTGAAGATAGTCAATAAAGACAATGCGTTTTGCATCACCCCAAAACGAGGCTAACATATCCCTTGCAGAAAAAACGACAGTGGCAGTCTTTGGAGCTGATGAAGAGGCATATTTCCACTGCATGTATTGTTTCTCTGTCTCTGACTCAGAATGATGAATCCAATATTACATCCCGGCCTAGACAATGTTCAGGGAAACTAGCTGGACCTGCCTCAAACATTGTCAGTTTTTTCCCGTGATATGCTTGGCTTGTGGCGCATTTGATCAGGTGTCGTGGCGCCCACTGAGCAGAAACCTTCATTTTCTCAAGTTCATTGTGCCGAATATTCTCAACTCTGTGACGGATAGCAATGTCTATTTGACTTATATTCAATCGCCTGTCATTCATCACCAAGTGATGAAGACGATCAATGTTTTTCTCTGTGTTGTCAGTTGCAGGACGCCCAAACTTGCTCAGGTTTACACTGCAGTTCTTGGGGTGGGGGCAAAACCCTTTTTCTGAAGGTACGCAATAACGCCAAAATGCCAAATTTTGTCCATTTTCAATAAAATTTGCGAATAGTTGCATTTGAAGTTTTCCTTGTGTTGAGATGTTGAGTGTTTCCCCGTGCGTGTATTGAAATAAGGACAAACACATACGTAGAGAAAAATACTGGTATATCTGAAAAGGTATTTACAACAGAGAGATTAGTAGTCAAACAAACGCAGGTTAGTCAGTAACAATCAAAAAGAGTATAAAGTCCAACTGTATCTTCCGGTAGAGAGACGTGATGATGGTCACCTGATTTCCCAGAACTCTATAGAACTGTCCTATTAGTAGTAGAGAGATCAGTCCATTCTGATGAGAAGGTGGGTGGCCTCAACACCTTGAACATTCAGATATTAGTTCACTTGGAAATAAACAATAAATTTATTAATAAGTGTTAAAATTAAAGCATGTAAGATTACACAGCTCGAGTTTTATTGTTTCATAGTCAGTCTATGAACATTTCATTTGAACTTCATATTTGGTACGGTATTTTAGGCATTTAATATATTTGTTTATAAAATAGTATTAATCTTTAAAATATATATTACTGTATTTGCCTATATATTAAGCGAAAGATAATTTAAAAACGGCTTATTCAAGAAATAAACTACAGGACTTCCTAGACAGGACAGTAACAGAAAATCAAAGAAAAAAGAAATAATTACCAACTGCATGAATACAGGGTGTATCGACGTCAAGAGAGCAAGCCGAAGATGTGTGATACCAATTAGAGATGTCAACATCAAGAAAATGTCAGCATCAAGCAAGTTAATTTGGAAGTTATTTTAACAGAGGGTAGAAAGTGCAACACCGAAATCCAACACGCATTTCAGAAGCTAAGCACAGTGCTGAAAGATATATATATATATATATATATATATATATATATATATATATATAAAATATAAAAATCTTTGGAAACAAAGAGTACTGAATTACTGTTTTATCCATGTAGGACAATGAATGCTGTACATTCTCCGTACGGATGAGAAGAAAACTGGAAGCATCAGATATATTGCTCTACAGAAGGACATTGAGAATTCCATGAACGTCGCGAGAAAGCAACGAGGGGGGTCATAAATGAAATGGCAGCAAAAGAATACTTACATTAAGAAGAATGAAGAGACAAGTGAAATTTCGTAGAATCACGATGAAGAAAGAACTCTGGGAAAAAATTAACCCTCCCACGGGTAAGTGATATAGAGAAAGGCAGCGAGACATTTAACTGGCGAGTTTATGTCCATAGATAGTGGAAAGGAGATGGGGTGTAAGCTTTACCAAAGGTAGAAAATTTGGCTAAATGCTACAATGGATATGAACTTTTGTAGAGCATTTCTCCTTGTTCTGCACTACCATCCATTCAGTCAATATCACAAAGTACCTTATTCACCGCTTTCTTCTAAACTTGCCTTCCTTCAATATGTCATGAGCTTTATTTCCAAAGTCCGCTTTATACATTAGATCTCCTAGAAATATTTTCTGTCTCTTACTGATTTTAAGTTTGTCTCTAGTTGCCATTTTTTCTAAGAACTGCATCTCTACTCACGGCTTTTATCTACGATGTTATCAAGAACTACATCTTTGTTATTTGAGTACTTCATCTTTGTAGCTCCGAGCTTCTTCTTTATTTGTGAAGAAAATGTCCAAGATCCCCTGTTATTCAAAAGGATATGTATTAGACACCAGTTTAACAATCTATTTTTTTATTTAGTTTACCCAATGTAATTCCCAAGAGTCACTTAAAGCAGGTTACCTAGCGAGATTGTTCTGACAGAGGGAGAAGGAGAAATTAATAAGTGCACATGATGGGCGCTGGTAGAATAAATATCGATTAATCCTGCATATGGAGAAAAAGAAAATGGTAATTATCATGGATGTATCCTCTCAGAAGTCTCACTATTTACATGATTCGGACTATTTTCCTCATCTTTGTCGCCATATTTATTACAAAGTTTCGACCATTGTACGCTCCGACCTTCTTCAGTATTTGTCTATATTTCCGAGATGAGGCATTATGTGCATTATTTACATTATTCAGACTATTGTCCTAATCTTTGTTGCCATATTTATCTCAACGTTTCGGCCTTTCAGTATCTGTCATATTTTTCAAAACCTCAAATGTAATACTGTTTATAATCCAACGCTTCCTAGCAGAAGTTTACCCAAATATCTCACTACATTCAATGGCTTGTATTTTTCATTCTGTTGCAATGTAATGCGATTGCTTCCTCGGGATAACCACGAAGTTCGTTTCACGACTTAGAAAAAAAGGAAACTATGCTAGCGACTAAATCGGGATTTTACGGTTTATCAACCTTTTGCACGTTAGCAAAATCAGAAAATATTTTTAGATTGTAAAAGTTTATCGGAGATAACAATTCTTTATTGATGCAAGTTATACTAATTAACCCATAGCTGGGGGAAGTAGCGGTGGATTCATAACTCCCTTAAATTTTTAATTCATTGATTCGTTTTCCACGGCTTATCAACCCATTGCTGATTATTTAAAGTCAGAATATTAGACAGATGGATGACAAACAGGGAGACACGGTAGAGTAATGAATTGCTGCTCGGGTTGAGGAGTCGTGAGCCGATTTCGAATTCCAGTTGTTTTCATTACATTCACTTAAGTGACAACACCCTTGGGAAAAGCTATGAATCCATCTCTTCTCTAGGCATTTAGCAATGGGAAAATAGCACAGATTGGATACTATAGTCTTGGGTGGCAACCAATCAAAGAGAAAAAAAAAAAACTCTGATTTCAAAACTGTATGGAGCCTCGGGGAAGCACATATTATGCATCTAAGAAACGAATCATTTAAAGTCAGAAAATAAATTGTAGCTTGTAAGATTTTTTTTTGGGGGGGGATAATAATGATTTAATGCACGGCTTACTAATTAACCCATGGCATGTAGGGAGAAGAGGTGGATTCATGCCTTTCGCAGGGGAACGTAGGTAAATATAACGAACCTGACTGGAAATAGAACTCAGATTTCCGGAAAAGAATTCCGAGCCATTATACTTTTGTGTAAATTTTGGCCTGCTTTGAATGAAATTAAAAAAACAGATTCATTCCGACATCGTATTATTATTATTAATAATAATAATTATTATTATTTATTTTTATTTCCATACAAGGCGTAGACAATAATCATTATTGAAATATACGTTTTATTTATTATAATGATTTTATTAGTAATACTCACCAGTTATAAGCCATAAGAACCACTCAAGACAGAGGGTTACTGATGTCGATTAACTTCGAAAAACTAGACCTGGTATCCTGTGATTTTAGTTTGTATTTTGGTGTACTTCTATTAAATCTGATGAAATGAAGAAACAGTTATTTTTCCGACATATTATTATTATTATTGTTGTTGTTGTTGTATCTTATGTTTCCTGCATTGTATCTTGTAGATCCGGGTCCAAACTATGATCCTAAATCCCTATAGAAGTGTCATTGAACTGATAGGACTTCCGTTAGTATATGGGATGTTCCTAGTAGGGCGGACTTCTGGGCAACTTTTATGTCGATGTTACCTGAGACACTATTTGTAGAATTGTCCATTGTATTATTATTATTTTTATTTTCTTTGATTTCTGGCGTTTACACATTTCTTTCCGGGTCCCGCCCAGGGATCTAAGGTTAGAAATGGCATCATGACACATTTCACTGACAAAAAAAAAAAAAAAATTCATAGATAAAGCCCTTCATAAAGTGTGGGCTGTACTTGTCAGAACAATTTTTTGTATCTCTTTGAGGCATGGACTTCCAGGAATCCCTTCAATTAGTCTACTGCAATCTTTCCCAACCAGTTATAGGGCTCCAACTGCAACAAGTAGTGTTGATCTTACCATGTGCCACATTTTTGAGATTTCGATTTCAAGATCCTTGTATTTTGACAGCTTTTTGAATATCTTTAAAGATACATTGCAGTCAGCAGGGACTGCCATATCAATAAGGAGACACTTGTTTTTGCTTGTGGTCTTTAATAACAATATCTGGCCGGTTGGATTTGATCGTTCTGTCAGTGTGTATTGTGTAGTCCCATAGAATTGTAACAGGTCCTATCTCCGTAACCGGGTCTGGATGGTGTTCATACCATTTTCTTTCAGTTTTCTTCCCGTAGAAGTTGCAGATTTTCCAGTGCAGATATTGGCCCAGTCTGTCATGCCGGGTCTTATATTCAGTGGGTGCCAATATCGTGTGACCTGATACAAGATGGTCAATTGTTTCTGGATATTTATCACAGAATCTGCATTTTGGGCTGACACAATATTTTAGTATATGTGCTTGATAATTCCTAGTTAACAAGCATTGGTCCTGTGCAGCAAGGATAAAACCTTCAGTTTCGGCTTTCAACCATACACTACATAGCCACTGATGGGTACGGGTTTTGTCTACGTCAGCTTGTTTGGTACGGGCTGAGTTTTGAACATGAAGCGGTTTATCTTGCTATTGTTTCTGTACCGGGTCGGTTGCATTTGTCATTTCTTTCTTTTTTAAGTATTTTGCAGCTTCAGACGGTGTATTGTGCTTTACTTGTATATCTGCGGCCATTTGAAACTCCATTTTGAATTTGTTGGCTTCCTTTATTACGGAGTAAAGACGCTTACTACTTTCATGTTCTTTGACACATTTTATCATCCAGTCTTCTGCGGTTTCCAAGTATCCTTGGAGGTCAATTGCTGTAGTTTTGTAGGACAGTTCTAGTTGAACTAATCCTCTGCCTACTTCGGGTCTGGGCACATACGGGCAGAGTATTGGCCATGAAGCGGTTTATCTTGCCATCGCTTCTGTAACTGGTCTGTTGCATTCGTCTTAGCTATCTTTTTTAGGTATTTTGCAGTTTCAGCCGGTGTATTGTGCTGTAGTTGCATCTCTACGTCCATTTGGAACTCCATTTTGAATTTGTTGGCTTCCTTCATTACGGAGTAGAGACGCTTACTACTTTCATGTTCCTTGACGCACACCATCATCCAGTCTTCTGTAGTTTCCAAATATCTTTGGAGGCCAATTGTTGTAGTTTTGTAGGACAGTTCTAGTTGAACTAATCCTCTGCCTCCTTCGGATCTGGGCACATACAGATGGTCGACATCAGCTTTGGGATGATGCATGCGATAGCAAGTGAGTAGCTTTCTCATGTTGGCGTCCAGTCGCTTAATTTCAGCTATGGTCCAGTTAAGGACATTAAAGCTGTATTGCACCACAGGGACAGCCAATGTGTTTATGGCTGATATCCTGTTTTTTGAGTTCAGCTCAGTATTTAGTACCAGACGTACACGCCTGTCGTATTCTTTTCATATTTTTTCCTTCATTTGGGGGTGTTGTATGCCATCTCCTTCGCTAATTCCTAGGTACTTATAAGCTTCACCATGCTCCAGTTCCCTAATCTTTGTGACAAAATCTAAATCTATTAAAGGTGTTTCTGTAATTCTACCTTTCTTGAAAGTTACTTTTGCACATTTATCTAATCCGAAGTCCATACCTATGTCGTCACTGAAGTATTTTACAATATTGAGGAGGCCTTTCAACTCATTGTCGTCTTTGGCAAAGAGTTTGAGATCATCCATGTAGAGTAGGTGATTGAATATTTTCTTATTTATTTTGTAACCATAGCTACTGTTGTTCAGTTCATGTGTAAGAGGGATTAAGGATAAACAAAACAGAAGGGGTGACAGAGAGTCTCCTTGAAAGATTCCACGTCGGATATTCAGACGGTTGGATATGGCAGTGCCCCGGTGTGACTAAGGTATAGTTTGGTGTTCCACATTCCCATGCTGTGCTTTAGGAAATTTAATACCACAGGGGAGACTTTGTACATTTCCAAAGTCTTAGGATCCAGAATGTGGAACACTATCAAAGGCTTTACGATAATCAATCCACGCTGCACTTAGGTTCCTGCGTCGTCTCCTGCAATTTTCCAGGATCATCTTATTTATCAGAAGTTTATCCTTGCAGCCATATGAGCCTCTTCTGCATCCCTTCTGTTCCAGCGGGAGAGTGCTGTTTGTTTCGAGAAAGGAATAAGTACGGTTCGTCAGTACAGACGTGATCAACTTATACGTTGTGGAGAGACATGTTATCGGTCTATAATTTTTCGGGCCGTCTGTTTCAGTTGTTTTGGGTATGAGGTATGTCATACCTTCAGTAATCCATTCCGGGATTTCATAGGGATTATTTACAAGCGTTGATAATGTTTTTGCAAGAATTTCATGGGTAGATGTGAGATGATACAGCCAGAAATTGGGCAACTTGTCACTTCCTGGGGATTTCCACTTTTGGGATTTCGTTAGAGCTTGCCTAACATCATCTGTGGATATATTTTCCCATTCTTGCAGAGGTGTATCCAGCATTCGTTCTTCTTCACGCCGTATCCACTCTGCATTTGGGTTATACTCTTTGGGCTGCTCCAGATATTTTCCCAGAATCTCTGTACATTATCAATCGATGGTGGCCTTTCTACATGTATAGGTGTTTTTCCAATTTCCCTGTAAAATTTCTTAAGATCTGTTCGGAATATTTTATTTTAGCGATAGAACCTACAACGTTTTTCGTATCGTCTTGTTCTCTGCGCCTTCAACTGAAGTTTCTGCTTCAGCATTTCCTTGATTGATGGAATATCAATTAGGGATTTAATGTTATATTTCCGCTTGATCTTTTTGCATTTACGTGTGGAAATATTAGGGTTTCTGGTGAGCTCATCTAATATAGAAAGCTCACATCTGGTTTGTTGTATTTCTCGAATCAGTTTGGTTTTCCAAGCTGGTTCTCTGTGTCTCTTAATTTTATTTATTGTCTTGACTCCAAGCTTCCGAGTCGCTGCTAAAGCTGTGGCGTATATGACGTTGTTAACTTCTGTGATGTTTCCCGGTGGTTTATCTGTTAACAGTCTTTCCAGAGCAGCATTGTATATTTTCACGATGTGCCTGTTGGAGTTCGTCATATGGATTTTCGGGAGCTGGTCTCTGTCTGACAATTGTGTGAATGTTACTCTGCTGAGCACTTGGATGACGTCATTTTTCGCTTCGGTGATTTCAGCTCCATGGTTTTCAAGGAATTCTAACTTATTGTCACTGAAGATGACTTCAGGTGCAGGTTCTGGAGGACTGTAGGTTGTGTTTAAGGTAGAGTCTTGGGTTTCATTTCCTGGGAGATTATTCCGTACTTCATTCTCTCCAGCATCCACCCCATACTCTGTTGCATTCCTTATTTCTACATTCGTCTCAATAGAGTTTGAGTGATGGGTCATAGTATTTTGTCTTATATGTAATTTTATCTTATCTATTTCCGCCTGTGAGAGTCTGTTGTTTCGCATGATGTCCCTACGTACATTGGCAAGCATGTTTGGATTAAGGTTAGGTCTTACATCATTTCCCACCGTACTTCTCCATATTTGGTATGTTTGATTGGTGGTGTTCTTTGCTGGGTTTTCGAGTGCAGTGAAGAAGGATGTCATGACTTGTCGATACTCTTCGCGGCTCCATTTCGTTCGTTTACTTTTTATTAGTCGATTTTGCATAGAGTCACTTGGTCCAAGGTTCGCAATAATCCGGTTTTGGTGACCAAAGTGTCTCTTCGTGTTGTGGAAGAGTTTGTTCAGTGGCAGACTTTTCGTTCTCAGACTGGTTCCTCTCTGAGTGACGCGGCCCTTGTTGCCCCAGTTGACGGCCGATCCGGTATGAAATATTATTCGTATTCATTGAAATTAGTAGAGATGCGTTTTAACCTTGACCGCCAAGGGGTAGTTATGTTCAGATTACCAGCTGTAGGAAGAATCTGGAAGAAGATCCAGGAGCACGCCCATACAATGAGATTGTGGTTTTTTTTATATAAAGAGAGAATATTTCAAAAGATTGTGTGGTATTCACTGGGGTAGACTATAGTAAGTTTTAACTTAGTATAAGTCCGAATGACCACTCCAGGTAGGGGGGAATAAATGCATTTTAGTATATAGACTTAGAGAAAAAAAAAAAAAAAAAAAAAAGGAAAAATAAATACAATATGATCCCTGTCAATGCGGATACATACATGCAAATTATATATATATATATATATATATATATATATATATATATATATATATATATATATATATATATATATATATATATACACATGATGAGAGAGAGAGATATTAGTAAACATGTACACATATACGCAACGACAGAGATTTGGAATGCTTAAAGTAATAGAGAAAAGTGAAAAATAAAGTGAAAATGGACACGGATGTCCGCTAAAGGTCGGGGGCCGAAAATTTGAAATATACGTTAAAAAAAAAAAAAAATAAATAAATAAGAGGGAGCTGAAAGGGAAAGAATTAGCTGGAGTCAAGAATTTACAGTCATAGCAAACTACACGCAAAGTAACATTTAAAAGAATAAATGCTACATTTACCGTTTCTTCCTACATCGGAGCATGGCACAAGTGATCTATCACAAATGTTCAGTTTTCCGTCGCCAACGACAGATACTTATCAACTTTTATGGGGTAGGCTGGACTTATACTACAGATTGGTAGGGGGGGGCTGGATATCAAAGAATTCATTAAACAAAGGGGTAGAAGCAAAACAGTAAAAGTTATACTTTTCCGGTCATCTCTCATCCTACTAGCCGCTAAAAGATACATTTTTAAATTTTCACTCAAAGACATGATAGTCAAAGGGCAGAGCATTGTACGAAAATCACACCTGAAGCCATGAAAAAGGTAAGGATAAATACAATATGATCCCTGTCAATGCGGATACATACACATGCAAATTATATATATATATATATATATATATATATATATATATATATATATACACACACATGAGAGAGAGAGATTAGTAAACATGTACACATATACGCAACGACAGAGATTTGGGATGCTTAAAGTAATAGAGAAAAAAGAAAAATAAAGTGAAAATGGACACGGATGTCCGCTAAAGGTCAGGGGGGCCGAAAATTTGAAATATACGTTAAAAAAAATAAATAAAAAAAAAAAAATTATTATTATTATTATTATTATTATTATCACTTCAGTACGTCCAGATTATCATTCTTTATATCTTATTCTTTTATGTGCCGAGTCCCTTCAGAACGTAGGCGATCATGGCCCTTCACATTTTCCTGTTCATTGTAGCTCTTACTAAGTTTTGTCTGTTATTTTTCCCAAACCCTATTTTAGCACCCATTTTGTCAAGCTCATCAAGCTTATAAATTATGATACGCGCTGCTTTCCTCTGTCGCTCTTACCGTCAATCTGTCCTCAGAATAAACAATTTTTCATGTCCTCTTTCCTCAGTAGGTGCTCCAGAAATTTCAAATGCCTATTCCTGATAAGTTTCCTTTTGTTTCCATTTTCTCTAAATTCTCGATTTACTCACGTTCGTTTCGTGGTATCCTCAACGTTTGTCTGTAGAATCATCTTTCTGTTGCTTCAAGTCTCTTTAATGAGATTGTCCAGCATTCTCTGGCATACAGGAGGACAGATATCATGTAACAGTTTAATAAAGTTTACTTTCTTTTTAACAATTTTTTTCTGCCATATACATTTTATTTATAAGAAAATTATTACTAAATCTCACCCTATACAAGGCTCAAGCGCCCCGTATAGTAGAGGGTGACTGAATGAATTTGTTTTATGAGCGTCAGAGTAACAGGTAGGATGTAGAGTTTATCTGCGGTTAGGGTCTCGGTTCCAATGAAGAATTCAAAACCACATTGAAGACGGAGGCCCTCCGTCCGTCAAGTTATCTTGTCTCAGACATACTACTATTTTTATGGCGTTGTTTATGATTTCATCTCAATCAAGGCGATAATGCCACTAAGATGTAAGTGGTTATTGGGAGTGAAAGATAATGAGAAGAATTTTGGAGAAAGTAACTGAAACCGAATCCTAAACAGGAAACAAAAGATAAGACTTCTAGCCCTGTTCCTCTAGTAAATATGTTACCAAAATGACCCTAACGGTTTACTGGACCGGTGAAGTGACCAGAGGTATACTGTGCTTAGCATTAGGGTCAAGTGACAACATGGCGTTTTTTTTCCAGACTCTTCTTCAGTATACTCTCCATATTTAAGACGTTTAAAATTTGAGACTTATTCGTATATCTGAGTGTCCAAAAAAATCTTTATGGCTGTAATAGTCAACTTTATCTTCCACAATGTTCTTTTGTTTTGTTTTTTTTTTTTTTGGTTGGGGGTGCTGAGAATTATTGTTTCTTTGTTCTTTATAAAACTGCCGATTTTGCCGCATAACCGCACATGCATTTTTATAACCATTTCCTTTTTTTCTTTTTTCTCTAGAACACTGTCTTTGCTATCATCAAATTTCTAATTTATTTTGTTTTTATTCTATTCCATATACCTTTCTTTCTGTGGATCTGCTTATATGAAATCTTTCTGCCTTGTAACTACATTCGCATATTTGTAAAATCTCCGATTCTATGTTATAATCTATTTCCCGAATGAAGCTATTCACAAACACTTTTTTTCTCATGCTTTTCTTTCCTTGATATGTCTTCAACACTTCATTCTAATTCAAACCCCTTCGTTTTCTTAGAGTCCACTGAAACTTCTTTCCAAATAATTCTCGCCGTTCCTTCTTGGACGACGGCCAGTCGAAGCAACAAAAAAGAAAAAAAAAGAGAGATTAAACACGACGGGAATGATGGGAAGAGACATGACAGAAAACTCCAGTCGACATGCGAACAATGTTACTTCCGCAGTAAAACACAGCATTCTGGGAACGGACTGGCGGAAGGATGACGGGAAAGGAAAGGGAACGGGATGCAGAGGATAGATAAAACAGCTCAGCTATTCTGGGCTTTTTGGATGAGATTTGCTGACGTTGAAAACGAAGAGCGATTTCACCTTTCAAGTAAGAGCGACTCGATCGGACCATGGATAATTGCTTGTTGATTTATTGACTGATACACTGCGGTTAACCTGCAGAAATGTTCCGGTGAGAATGCGATGAAATTGAAGATTATCAGATCTTTCAAATAATACCGAAATGAAATTTTTCTCAAGAGAAGAAATTAGATGTTCTGACTACGTGTCCATGTAAGGTTTCCCGAGTCTTGTCTATTCTATACCAGAAAACATTGCTTTCTCGAGTATGTCATTGGACGAGTTATAAGTAATTTCCGTTTTAAGAAACTTAATGCAATGATGAATGTATCACCCCAGATACTAATCATGCACCGTAGGTAGTAATAAATTTGTAGATTTTAGCATATATTAGATTTTCAAGACAACGTACACAGCCGATTCTTAACTCCAATAATGCTTGAAAGAGCATTTACGTCACATAATGCTATGAAGCAAGGGAATAATTCATTGGGGATACATAGAATATATGTTGTGTCTATGATAGGAAGTTGCTTTACAACGTTTTATTCCGGAAAGAAACATCATTAGACGATGGACACAAAATCGGGTGTTAATCGGATTCCTGGTTAATTGATTCGTTTTCTAAGACTTAGCAACATATTGAAGGTTATTTAAAGCGGTAAATTATTTTTAAATTGTGAGAATTTCTTTTCAGATAATGATAAATAATAGTCTAACCGATTAATTATTTTTAGAGAATTGTATTCTGCTTTGACTTTCTCATTTTGACCTTTGAGGTCAGATACGGGAAAATAAAGGAAGTCGATTGTGATTGGCTGAATCTAGCGTTCGAATGTTAGACGTAAAAAGGTATTTGAGGGAGTTAGGTTTTACACATCATGTACCGTCCTGGGTATGACGATAAACTCTATCCGTGTCCTGGGTAAGACGATAAACTACGTCCGGCAGAAAGTCATCTGATCAGGAGGTTTTGAGGAGCGTAGAACCACCTCTTAATTGCTGGTGTTCCCAGGTCCACCCTGCCCCGGGGTGTTAGCACCTGTTAGGGTCCCAGCTATGGGCAAATAGTTAAGCCCGATACTGGGGTCTAAACACCGTGAAAGTGTAAAAATAGGTTTTAATACCAGAAATACTTTGGAAAAAATATTACCAGCAATACATTTTTGAGGAAAAAAATATAACCAGCTGTACAGTTGTGAGAAAATAAAATATTACCAGCTGTACAGTTTTGAGAATACAAATTATTACCAGTGATAAAAACCTTGTTGGCATTAAATAACCCGTTGAGGTTGATATGCCGTAAAAGAAAACATACCAAACCAAACACATCATGTAATAGGTGGATCCACACTCCTCAAAAACTTCTGATCAGATGTCTTGCTGCTTAATCAAAAGAGGATATATGTAAATAAACAAAACAAAAAAACGAATAAATAAATGTCGAGGAAATCGATAATGCGACGGGGTAGCTGCTCGCTATCCCAGATAATGGAGTACCATGAATGCTTCCATCGATAGAAACAATGCTGGATAAAGTGTTTGGGTTGAGAAGCTGATTATTTCGATGGAGATTAAGTTCCAGGTTGATATTTGTCGTAGTTTTCTTTTTATAGTACCAGTCCTGTTACTTTTTCTTTTTTTTATCAGACAACGAATATAAGATTATCAGTGTGAAAAAGTAGCGTCAGCGAGCCGAGGTTAAGTTTCGGCTACGTCTGTTGTGTTTACTTTAGAAATAATACACATGTTTCATTTTCATCTAGATACACTTTATTTATTAGCAGGTTATACTGAGTTCCTTAAAATTGGGCCTCAGCCAGCGTAGAAGGATTAGCTTAGCCCCAAGTTGTGGCGAGAGAAAACCACTCCATCTTGCCCAAAATGTCATGATAATTCACAAACATTAAATAAAGAAGCGGAAGCAGTGAAGATCCATAATCGCTTCTACATTGAATGAAATTTGCATTAAGAATTGTTTGCGGAGTAGGTGTCAGCATTCTTCTATCTCTTTCTTAATACGGTGAATTCTACCTATTAATATGGTAAATAGTCACAGTAGAATAGGATTTAAAGAGAAGCTGATTCATTCAAGTCCTTTCGTTTGGTGTATGGGTATTTAATAAATCTCTTCTCTAGTTTCCCTTCCTAGTTTTCTGATCTGTTGTTACTCTCTCTATCTACGTCTTTCTTAATTCTCGGCTATTTTGAACAAAGGCAGAATTACAGCAAAGAGTACAATAATTTATTTTCTTGATTTTAACTCTGCTGTCCAATTCTGGATATTGAAATCAGAAAAAGGTAACTTCGTTCTCGCAACTGTCTATTCTTTAATGCGGAAGGAAGCCCCGTTTAAAGACTTACCTCTGAGAAGAGTGTGTCCATTAATCCGAAAAAGCAACCAACGATAAGTCACTCAGAGCTGTCGTTCACAATAAACAAATTGACCTTGGTTACACATGAAACAACATGAACCATTTAGGTGGGTGTCTCTCTCTTTCTTTCTCTCTCTCTCTCTCTCTCTCTCTCTCTCTCTTTCTTTCTCTTACTCTCTTGCTCTCACTCGCACGCGCGCACACACACACATAGAGTTACCAAGTATGTTTTGCTATTTATTCAGAAAACAACCTTTAAAAATGGCTGATATCGGCAAGCTTTTACATTTCCAAGTAACAAGATTGACATGTACCTAATAACTCAACATGGACTCAATGGAGGATTTATTTTATCATCTATCGAAAATGGAAAAAAAAATATAAATTCCTTGTTTCATGGGTTTCGGTTGGTTTCTTTAATGTGATATTTCTTAAATCGAGGGACGTTAAATATAAGTTTCACTGTTTTGCTGTGTAGGAAATCTGAAAAACAACGAAAGAAAAATTGTTTTTCTCAATGAACAAAATGTAAAATTCTGGAAGTTCATATTTCAATTTGCTTAAGTACGTGAATGTAGTTGACGTTTTTACATAGTCCAACAATGTTTTTTGTTGTTTTATACATATATATATGAATGAATACAATATATATATATATATATATATATATATATATATATATATATATATATATATATATATATACAGTATATCACAAAAGTGAGTACACCCCTCACATTTCTTCAAATATTTAAGTATATCTCTTTATGAGACAGCACGGAAAAAATTACCTTTTGACACAATGAAAAGGAGTCTGTCTGCAGCATATATAACAGAGTTAATTTATTTTCCCCTCAAAATAACTCAAAATATAGCCATTAAAAGCTAAATCCCTGGCAACAAAAGTGAGTACACCCCTAAGAAACTACACCCCTAAAAAGTGAGCACATCCCTGAGAAACTACACCCCTAAATGTCTGAATTGAGTACTGCTTTTCATTTTCCCTCCAAAATGTCAAATGACTCAGTGTAACTATGCCCATGTGTTCATGGGGAGCAGGTGTATTCAAATTTGTAGTGCAGCTCTAACACTCTCTCTTACCGGTCACTGAAAGTTCCAACATGGCACCACATGGCAAAGAACTCTATGAATATCTTAAAAAAATGTATTGTGTCACTACATAAAGATGGCCAAGGCTACAAGAAGATTGCCAACACCCTGAAACTGAGCTGCAGCACAGTGGCTAAGATCATCCAGCATTTTAAAAGAGCAGGGTCCACTCAGAACAGGCCTCGGGTAGGTCGTCCAAAGAAGCTGAGCACACGTGCTGAGCGTCACATCCAAATGCTTTCTTTGAAAGATCGGCGTAGGAGTGCTGTTAGCATTGCTGCAGAGATTAAAGAGATTGGAATTCAGCCTGTTAGTGTTCAGACCATACGCCGCACACTACATCAAATTGGTGTGCATGGCTGTCACCCCAGGAGGAAGCCTCTTCTGAAGGCAATACACAAGAAAGCCCGCAAACTGTTTGCTGAAGACATGTCAACAAAGCCCATAGATTACTGGAACCATGTCCAATAGTCTGTTGAGACGAAATTTAATTTGTTTGGTTCTGATGGCCTTAAGCATGTGTGGCGGCAACCAGGTGAGGGGTACAAAAATAAGAGTGTCATGCCTACAGTAAAGCATGGTGGTGGGAATGTCATGGTTTGGGAATGCATGAGTGCTGCAGGTATTGGAGAGTTACCATGAACTCCAACATGTACTGTGAAATACTGCAGCAGAGGATGATCCCCTCCCTCCAGAAACTGGGTCGCAGAGCAGTGTTCCAGCATGACAATGACCCCAAACACACATCCAAGACAACCACTGCTTTACTGAAGAGGTTGAAGGTAAAGGTGATGGACTGGCTAAGCATGTCTCCAGACTTGAACCCAATAGAACATCTTTGGACCATCCTCAAGCAGAAGGTGGAGGTGCGCAGAGTCTCAAATATCCGCCAGCTCCGCGACGTCGTCATTGAGGAGTGGAAGAGCATTCCAGTGACTACCTGTGAAGCTCTGGTAAACTCCATGCCCAGGAAAATAAAGGCAGTTTTGGATAATGATGGTGGCCACACAAAAAATTGACAGTTGACATGTTGTATGTTAATATTGACAAATTTTCCTAACGGGTGTACTCACTTTTTAGCTTTTAATGGTTATATTTTGAGTTATTTTGAGGGAAAAATAAATTAACTCTGTTATATATGCTGCAGACAGTGTACCTTTCATTGTGTCAAAGTGTCATTTTTTGTCCCATGAAGAGATATACTTAAATATTTGAAGAAATGTGAGGGGTGTACTCACTTTTGTGGTACACTGTATATATTTAAATAATGCTATCATTGAAAATATTAGGCTCTACGTTGTGTTAAGCACTTTTTTAAAATAAAAAGTTAATGCTAAAATACTGCGTATGCTAAATCTCTCTCTCTCTCTCTCTCTCTCTCTCTCTATATATATATATATATATATATATATATATATATATATGGAGAGAGAGAGCAAACAGATTTAGAATACACAGATTTTTAGCATTTACTTTTTAAAAATGTGATCAACACGACGAAGAGCCTAATATTTTCAATGATATTATTATTTAAATATATTTTACATTGCAACACGGAAATGTCTATATTTCGGGACTAAATTTTTTATTCCGTCATCAGGTAATGTTCGGTAACTTTTATGGAAAAAAAAAAAAAAAAATATATATATATATATATATATATATATATATATATATATTGAGGACTCTTTTTAAAATAGAATTTATTGGTTATTGGAATTTATTCCATATACCCAACTTATACTTATAATTATATATATATATATATATATATATATATATATATATATATATATATATATATATATATATATATAATATAAAGAATGTTTATTTTGTCTTGCCTATATACATACATTTGCTTATTTCAATAATCTTTTCAACACCGCTGTTTGCTTCTTTTCCTTCATTCTTTCTTTTCGGATATTTACTTCTTTCATCAGGTTTTTCTAGAATATCGCTCTTGTCCGAATTTTTCTTACCAGTTTCTTCCTTTTTGCTCAATTGTGGCTTGTAAAATATAGGGGCTGAAAATATTATAACGCATTTTTCTTATCATTGATAGCGTAGGTTGCATTTCAGGGCAAATACTACTTCACCTTGTATTATTTCTCTCATATATACGATGGTGCGTGAAAACTTCTTAGATGAACCAAGAAATCACTTCCGAAAATAAATATGTTTGGTTGCTCAGTTTTCTTCAATACAAATATATATATATATATATGTATGTATGTATAAAAGTGAAAATAGAAGTCAACACTTAGAGGCGACAGTCTGTTTCATGCTAGATGCAATCATCAGGCCACGAGTGCTGTTAAACCACTCGTGGCCTGATGATTGCATCTAGCATGAAACAGACTGTCGCCTTTAGGTGTTGACTTCTATGTTCACTTTTATATTTACACACGCTCTATCTCTGATATTGAGCACTTTATCCCATAAATATAGTACATCTTAAGACTATATTTCTTCATATATATATATACATATATATATATATATATATATATATATACAGACACACACACACAAATATATATCGTGTATTTAGGCAGCAATCCTTAATTTATACATGCCTCGTTAAAGACGACAGACAAGTTTCTAAGATTAAGCTTTTTGTTTAATTTTTCTTGTTTGAAAAAAAGTGTTTTCTTTTTGGGACACAGAGTGTGTAGAAACTGTCTAAATGCCCTGTAATTCCGAGCGCTTTCAGAAATACTTTTGGCCATTATCAGGATATATATATATTTGGGGGGTGCTTTTTAATTAGTTATATGGTGTTTGTGTATGTTTTTAGTGTTGTAGGGATGTTTTATTTTTAAACACATTCTAATACGTACACACACACAATCACAAACACAGAGGGTGCGATGAGTCAATTGTCGCTGATTTTAGTTTTAAATTCGCCCTGCACGTTTTTTTTTTTTTTTTGTAATTTTGTTTACTGTCTAATATAGAAAGGTCAGTTGGGCACCGGCTGTGAGAAAAATAGCAACTTGACGTATGTCACTCCGGCAGAAATTTGGAAACACGCTGTACTGCTTGGCATTCGCGCCGGGTGTTTCAATACGAATACTAATGTGTGTTTGGATGCCAATCTAAGGAAAATATAAAGAATTGGGAAAGAGTTGGATGAGTCTAATGATGATTACAAAAGTGTTTCGTGTGATGACTAGTAGTGGCGCCGTTATGCCTCCAATCATCTTTTCACAGACACAACATATCTACATCATGTGCCGTGAGGAGGTAGTGATGATCAAATTTGTAGGTCTGATGAATTGGATCGTAATTATGATTCCAATGTAATAAATTATACCTATGGAATATTAGTGTTTGAGCTTTTTATATAATAATAATAATAATAATAATAATAATATATAATATAATATACATAATAAAATTAAACCACGTTAAAAGAAGATGACAATTTGACTAGTTTACGTAATATACTAGATAAGATAAATTAGCTATGACCTGAAGATTGCTTGAGGCATGTATCTGCTAGCCATCTTGCATTGTTGATCCATTTGTCCTCACCGTGTATAGCTAAAAATGCAATACGCCGATTATTTTGACCATAGCTTCCATAAATATAGAAAATATTATAATCTATACTAATTATTCGGTGGAGCTAGCTGGGAAATTCATGAGTCTATCACGCCAAGCATCTACGGTCCTGCATCAAGGTCGGATGATCATTAGAGTGGCAGTCTGCGTAATTACATAGCTGGTCAATGTAAGCTATTGCTGGGTGGTCTTAATGTCTTGCTCCATGAAGCAGTATATCATTCGCTAGTTCTTGTTTTGCTCGACAGGAGTGTCCTGCAATGAGTATTCAGAGCTCGCGTAAGATTGTAGAAATATCAGTCATGGGTCCATAGAGCTGTGATTTAGTTGTGTCCAAGAGTTGTTAATTATAGCTCGCAGTATCTGAGTCAAGGTTCCACCAAGCTTAGACACTAGGATTTTAGCTAATGTCCAAGCAGTTGCACCATACATTAACACCGCCTCTATAACTAGGTAAGGTGGTGTTATTAAATTTATTTTGCGTGAATATTTCTTGTAGAACTTTTTCTGCAGAATATTTTATATGGGCATTATTTACATTATTTATATGGGTTTCAACATTGAAAACGCTTGCTGATGGGAAAAAAATCTCTCTCTCTATCTCTCTCTCTCTCTGTCTCTCTCTCTCTGACTCTCTCTCCCTCTCTGTCTCTCTCTATGTATCTATCTATCTATCTCTATCTTTCATTCTTTATCTTTTTGTGTATCTATTGTGTGTAAGAGAGGTAGAGTGAGCTAGGTAGATCGAGAAGCCGGATGTGTCTGAATTTGGCCATGGTTGAAAAGGTTCCAGAAAATTCTGGAATTTCTCCAAGACAAATCTATTTGATTCTTTACAATACCAACCATTCGTCAACGGACAGTTGAGTAACTGGAATGGGTGTCTCAGATGTGAAGACTGGAATTGTTGTGTGAGTTTTTTTGGGTTTTTTTTGCTTTTTTTTTCTGCTAGTAAGACTGTAGAAAAACAGGTTAAAATAAAAAAAAAGTATAAGATTGAAGACAAGAAAACATTAAAGGTAAAAAAAAAGACCCAGAAAGCTGTGTTAGTGAAGCTTGGCCAGTGATTATGCGTGCGCGAAAAAAAAAATTGATTGACTATTTTTTTTACGGTTTTTCAACATTTGAAGGTTATTTAAAGCCAGAAAATATTTCTGGACCATAAGACTACTTTAGACATAGTAATCTTACTGTTACAAATCATTTTATTTAACCCATATCTGGGGAGAAGATGTGTATTCATACCTTTCCAAAGAGTATT
This sequence comes from Acanthosepion pharaonis, assembly GCA_903632075.3. Lineage (NCBI taxonomy): Eukaryota > Metazoa > Mollusca > Cephalopoda > Sepiida > Sepiidae > Acanthosepion > Acanthosepion pharaonis. The sequence continues at coordinate 152,715 of CAHIKZ030000502.1, read as the reverse complement.
TGAGCGAAAGTGAATATAGCAAAACCGAGTTGAACTGAAACTCGGTTCTATGATTTAAATTCAGAGCCGTTATCCATCACAATAAATGCACCTTCAAGATAACAGTACATAGACTTCCCAAGTGATCAGGCATCTGGGTTCGACCTTGTTTAACTTTGCTGATCTTTTTTTTTATTATTATTGTTTTCAAGCTTATCGCAACAACAAGGAATACAACTAGCACGTAAAGGGATTACAAAGAATGAGAGAAAGATTAAAGAGGGGGCTTGTTTGAGCAAATGATAAAGAAAAGGATGGGGATCAAGACCAAGGCACCAAATGTCGATTGACATTACATTTGAATATTTAAAGATTATAGCTATCAGGGAAGCATGTAAGCGGAAGGAAGTTCCAATGTCGGGAAGTGCGAGATAAGAAGGTGTTGGAATAGAAGAAACGTTTCGACAGTGAAAGGGTGAGACAACCTAGTAGCACGCTTAAATTCATGCAGTTGGGGTACCAGTGAAAGTAGCTCGTCAGAACAGTTGCCCTAAAATATTTGTAGAAAAGACAGACGGAAGCGACAGCACGTCTGTGAGAAAATGACTGAAGTCGAGATGCCAGGTCAGGAACTATTATATTGCATATCCGTTTCTTTATTTTGTCAAGGAGCTCGAGAGGAACAGCGGCGGTTATTCTATTTCGAAAGCAACTCTTAATCAGAAGAGGATATATGTATATAAATAAACAAACACCAAAACGAATAGATGCATTTGATCGCATTTACATGAGTTCGCACCTAATCTGCAGTTAATATGCCCAGAAGAACATCATTTTTGCTTTTATATACATACGAGATCTGTTCATAAAATATTGGGACTGTTGCTATGCTATCACAAATTTCGACGAGAACAACAGGCTATATTCACAAATAACCAGAATGACTGCTTAGGCATCTTTCTGTGTCCAACACATACACGAGGTCTGATCAAAAAGTATTGGGACTACTGTTATTGTTACCTATCACGACGTTGTTTAACTTCGCTGACTCTACGCGAATGGATGTCTAAACAAAGAATGCAATTTTTAAAGGGTGCAGAGGGTATAGAAAGTAAATAAATACAAAAATGAATTCATAAACGGGAGAATGCCGCGTAAAGAAATGAAAAAAAAAAACTAAAAGAAAAAATGGTAGTTAAATCAGAGAAAGAAATACAGAAATATAAGAAAGAAAATATTTTGAGGCCAAAAAAAAAAAAAAGAACGAAGAAAATCAGAGATAAATTATAGAAAGGAACTCAGAAAAACAAGAAACAAAGAAATTCGTAGTTAGAAAAATAAAAATGAATCGTAGAAAGAAAAACGCAAAAGAAGGAAAAAAAATAATTAATAGAAAAAAGAATCAGGAAATTCAGGTCTTTTCAAAGAGTAAAACAATTGATATAAAAATTTAAACAAAAAATAATCTCTGAAAAAATAGCTACCAAAAACGAATAAACTATTAATTATTATATTCAATAAAAATTTTTTAAAAAATTGTAGGGATGATAATGGCGATTATCTCCCTTTGATTGGGATAAAATCAGGTAAACAAAGTGGCAGCCACATAGCGTCGTCAGTTTATGGACTGACGAAAGTTGTCAGTCGTCATTTAACTTCCATGAGTCAAACCGAACGTTTGCTTTTTTTAGTACGGGCAAAGTTTAAACGGGCAGCTCACAAACCCATGGCATCGTTTTCCGTTTTTGAAATAAATGCTCACCAGAAACTATATCCGGCTTGCAGTTTCCGTGTTGAGAAATACACATGGCTCGCCGTTTCTCGTTTGAAAAATATATCTTTATTGATATAGAAGATAAATACGGCGCGATCCAATTCCTGTTTGAAAATATAAATATGACTTCTAAAGAAACACATAAGAACCAAACGGCAGCTTGAATTTCCGTTGGTAATTATTACAATCAAGACCCTATCTCTCATGTCCATTTTCGCATTGTTTGTTGATGTATACGTATTATAGTTTCTCTGTTTTGAGCAAGTGCAAATGTTTCCGTATATTTTTGTGTATGACGGTATAAAACTCTCACTGATGACAAATCAAGTTTTTCATTCTTTTTCTTTAGACATTTTCATTACGTCCATGTATTATGCTGTTATTATATCATGGATATAATCATGAATATAATAACACCAATGATGAGGGAAAATTCAAACTGAGAATATTCATTTCTCGTTTATATTCCCATAATCTCTTGTACTCGACGTGACGTGATATTAACCCCCATTATGCCCAAGGATGTAAACTTATTTTACATAGATCATTTGATAAATGATGACACAGGAATCTATTTTAACTGCTCTGAAAACTATTTATTTGAGAAGGATGATAAAATAAAGCAAAATTTATACTAGGATTAAATTAGCTGTATTTAGATAGAAAATGAATTGAGTAATACACAAAAATGGGAGGTCTAACGGACAAGATATATTATCCTCAGTCACACTCTTAAAGATACGTTGATGTCACTGAGTTCATAACAGACACAGAAAAATTATAGCGCATTCTACACAGTGTTTTGAAGAACGTCGACGAGAAAGGACTAAGCACCAATATATGGCTGTCAGCAAGAGAAATATACCGAGTTGTATGCATCGAATGGGAAATGCCAAGTTAAATCAAATACAGAAATTTATATATTTCAAAAGTGTTTTAAGCGATGTCGGAAATATTTTTATTAAGCATTGTACCCCAAGCAAGCCATTAAAGTCACTAAGACTGAGTCTTAGAGAATATGAGAAAAAAAGAAAAGAAAAAAAATACTATTAAGAAGAGGGGACAATAAAAAAAAAAACAAGAAGACAGAATATAACAATTGACATTGCATTTAAATTTTTCAAGATCAAAGTTGAATGTAAAGCAAGAAGACTGAAGTGAATTGCAAAGCGAGAATTGTGATGGAAGAAACTGTTAGAATAGAAATTACGGTTGTATGTAGCCATTTCTACTGCAAAAGGATGAGAACTTCATCACGTCTAGTTACGAGAGTGGAAAGTTTATCCGAACAATTACCATGAAATATTTATAGAAAAGGCGACAATACGGCGGTGGCAAAGGGACTGAACCCGAGATGTCAGGCCAGGTCAAATAATATTGCAGATTCTTCTTTGCATCTTATTTAAAAATCTCTAGAAGGAGCAACTGACAAGATGTGGCGGCAATATTCAAAGCAAGATAGAAATAATAAGTTACTTTGGAACAGTAACAAATACATTGCAAAAACTAAACAAAAGAATATGTAAAAAACAGGAGTATTACGTTAGAAACAAAGGACATCGTGCTGAATCGTTATGCAATACAAACCATTCTATGGTGCAGTGAATTCTCAACGATTACCTCACAGAGGATTTTAGTTGGCTGGTTTTGTCTGGTGGCATATCAACGACTCTCTGTCTATTTCATAGCGAAATCTAAATATTTCGGAACAATTTTAGGGTTTAAAATAAATATATTTTGAACACAATTGTATGCTTTCAATTACACGTACTGTTGGTATTATATATATATATATATATATATATATATATATATATATATATATATATATGAAGAAATATAGTCTTAAGGTGTGCTATATTTATGGGATTTTGAACACAATTGTATGCTTTCAATTACATGTATTGTTGATATTTTATATATATATATATATATATATATATATATATATATATATATATATATATATAATATGAAGAAATATAGTTTTAAAAAGTGCTATTTATGGGATAACGTGCTCAGTAGAGTATGTGTAAATATAAAAGTGGGCATAGAAGTCAACACTTAGAAGCGACAGTCTGTTTCATGCTAGACGTAATCGGTAGGTGTTGACTTCTATGTTCACTTTATATATATATATATATATATATATATATATATATATATGTAAATGTATATCTCGTCATTTTACTATAAGAATGCATATTTATACTTTCATATTGTTTTGTTTTGGATTGTACTGTTGATATTTTTTTGAGGGATAGAGGGGAGCACTATTTGCCCATAGCTGAGGCCCTAACATGTTCTACCACTCTGTGTCAATGTGGAATGGATGACAACAGCAATTATGTAGTGTTTCCAACTCCTAAAAATGTCAATCTTACGATCACTGGCCTTCTCAGTCGGATGTAGTTTATCGTCATACCCATGACTAGCCTCACAGATGAATTGAGACAATGGATATGTGGTTCTATAATAGGATGGCGACACTACCATTGACGGAGCAGCGAGAAAGTTTTAAGGGAGACGGAAGCAAAGGAAAGAATGTATACTTAGAACCAGAAAGAGATATTTCAAATTTATGCAAAACCGCACAAAGTAATCTTAATTTTAAATTAGATGTTTAAGTAGGTTGACAGAGCATGTAGTGACAGGAAGGCTAAATAGACAAAGATTGCTAAGTGTTATAAAGGTCAGGAAGTTGTAGAGAACCATCTTCAAGAAAAATAAATACACAGAAAAAGAAATCTAGTCAGTAAATATGAATAGCTGGAAAGTCCCATATGATCTATATCAAACATATGCAAACATTACAATCCAATGCAATCCATTACTCCACCGTGTTTGGGCACCCCTAGGCGGTGTAATGATTAGCAAGCTTGTCTGGCTAGCACAATTACGAATGATTAATGAGTTCGATCCTCACTGGGTGCCCCATACTTTCGGCCTTGTGCCACATCTAAGCTACATTGGAAAATCGCTACTCCACCGTGTTTACAAAAAAAGTTGGACTTATAGATAGCATTGAGGAATCGGAGATTCGAGTTCGAATTCCAGTCGAATCCATTACATTCCCTTACGTGCTAATATCCTTGGGAAAGGTGTGAATCCTCTTCTGGGTAAATAACAGGACGAGCCGGATCCTATAGCATTGAATGGCAAATAATCTACTCCAGAAAGAAATCTACCGCGTCAGAACTGTATCGAAAGATACATGATATCCTAAGCATGTATCACGCATGGCACATAACTGACTAAGTATATTACAAAGTATTTATCAAAAGAGGCAAAATATATCACTCCTGTTACTATGGGTGGGTTGCTGAAATGCTAAAAAGAAAATATGCAATTTTGCTTTTTATTATGTTGGAAAGAAAAGACCTGTCGCATTTTTTGTCCATGACATTCTATAAATTCATGGATAAATTATATCAATTGCATTGTTTTATTATTGCTCGTTCTAGTTCCAGTGCGTTCAAGTACACACCAGCTGGCCCAAGAATCAAGGCTTTAATACAACAATCTATTGTCCCATGAAACGAGAAGTCTACTCCCGGAGATGAATTGAACGGTTCATTTCGAAATTTCTCGATATACGGCTGATGAAGGACCGAGGCCACAACGGTTGATACGCTGTCATAGCAAAAACAAAGATGAAGATAATATTCCTAACGTAAATAGTGAACACAGTGATTACACCTCATCACAAATTTCCATGTAGAGAGACAAATGAAATTTCAGATACCGAGGAAAGACAGTTTGAAAAATATGAGATTTACAGGATATATCGGCGGCAAAAGTGACAGGCGATGTCATCGAGCCAGTTACCTGACCAGCTTGTGTCATTGGATGGTGGAACGGGTTATGGGATGGTTGCTAAAAAAAAGTTCTATTAAGAACAATGCAGAATAAGAAAAAGTGCTGAGGTTTGTTCGCCCACGTCCTAAATGTACACGGTGTTATGAATCATCTCCCCCAATAATAGATATATCTGGAATACATATATTTAGGAGACATCTGCTGATAGAGAGAGTATCCCAAACCTGGCCTTGTGCCACATCCCGCTCTATGGGGAGCTCGAGTAAATAAAGTGTGTTCTAAACCTTTGAGTTTGAGAAACATTGTTTGTCGACCTCTCTGACTTCGGGCAACGAAGAACCCAGACGAGACTATGCCGAGTTTCGTCTGCGGATGTAGACAGTTACCCGACCCGGTTACTACGGGGTCTACGTTGAAATTTTGCCCGAACCTACGGGCTCGGAACCCCCCACATAAAATAATGGCCTTGTGCCACATCCCACCTTGTGAAGAATCTATGCCTACGGGCAGAATTTCGTCTCGTCAGATAGACAGCCACCCGACCTCGTGTATACGAGGTATACGGGATATTTTGCCCGTGCGTACGCGCTCGAAACGTTCCACGTTAAACCAGCCTTTGGTCACATCCCGTTCTGTGGGAAGCTCGCGTAAATACCAAGTATAATAAAGGCTACTGTTAAGCAATACATATTGCGTAGTACAATTCTACTACAGACAGTACCTAGAAAAGGAAGAATATTATCTGAATAAGTTAGAATTTATATTCATTTATATCTTAGCTATGCAGCTTAATTTCTTTCTTTTTATCAATGTCTCATATCCAATGTCTATTAAAGTTACAATTCCTTGTAATTTTCAATACATTTAGCACATTTTTAACATTTCTCCAAAAAAGACGCTTCTAAGATTTTTGTAACATACATTGACTTTGGTTTACTTCTACTTGAGTAGAAGCTGTGTTATCAGAAAGTGTACTTCTGTTTGTTTGACTTCATGGGTTTACCACTGCTATTTGAAAATGAATTACTCACTGTGTATTTGATTCCAAGATTTTTTTCCTTTTACTTTGGAAGAAATATAAGTTGATTTTACTTAACCTTCATGAAGAAAAGAATTATGTTTTGTACGGTTCAAGGTGAACAAGTGGGAAGAAGCGATGATTTAGCATTTTAAGTCAAAGAACTAAAGAAATAAAAACGCACAAGTTAGAATAAGAGAAAGAAGGAATCGGGAAAATGTAGGAGGAAAAGGGAGGTAATTTGAAAAAATAATGAAGTAAAAAGAAGAAATTTTCGGTTTGCTTTTAATCAAGAAAAAGTAAAATAATGTTAGACAAATCGAGTCGTAGATGTGGAGCCACGCATAGCGAAAGAAGAAGCCATTTGATCGAGATTGAATCAAGAGAAGGAGAAATACAATACCGGATAGAAAACAAAAATGGAAGCTTGGAAAATAAAACGACGAGGGAAAAGAAAGTCAATGCGAAAGAGATGTAAGCAAGAAGGAAAAGTAATGAGAAAGGAAAAAAAATGAGGAAAGCAAATTAGAAGAAATAAAAAAAAGAATGAAATAAAAAGAAAGATAAAAAGGAAAGTAAGAAACTAAAAAAGAATACAGCGAAAGAAGCAAAAAATAACCAAACCACGCCAACCCAGGCCAACTTAAAATATGAAAGAATGAAAAAAGAAAGAAAGAAAAAGATACAAAAAGGAAGTAAGAACCTAAAAAAATGCAATGAATGAAGCGAATAAATAACCAAGCCGAGATATGAATTGCAAAGAAAGAAAGAAAGTGTAGTGATATGTATGTACTGTATAAAAGGCACTATATCGCCATACCTATAACAAAGTTATCTTCTCTTGGGTGAGTTATCTTTCCTTGGAGAGTTACTCTGCTTCTCAATGTCAAGACTATATCCCTCTGTGAAGTCGAATTTCTTCCCGAACAAGTTGAGTAGCATTTGTTATAAAAAAACTTTTGGTTATTTTGCTTTGAATTTTCATTTATTTCTGTTTAGTTTTGAATAATTTTCTGAATTTTCTTTTTCCGTTTTGTTTTTCTTTTCCTATTTTATTGCAAACCCCGACTTGCTCGGTACTAGTTTTCATTTGAATTTTGTTTAGCTTTTATTTATTTATTTATTATTATTTTTTTTGGTTTTATATATGTCCCTCTCCTCCTTTTCTGTTTTAATTTTTATTGTTGTTTTTGGGTTTCCTCGTTTTAACAAATTCTTGTTATTATGGGACGAAATTTTTAGTTGTTTTGTGTTGTTCCGACCGCCATACCGGAGTTTCCTCAAACACCGCCGGTGCAGGTGGAACAAAGTACACCTCCTAAAATCAGCGTTGACTGAAGATGGGCGTAAAAAAAGACGCCAATTATTATGCACAACTTCAAGATAAGTATGAGGAATACGTAAAAGGCAATTAGTTTCTTTCTATTCCAGAAGCCCTAGAGACTGTGAACATTCAGAAAATGATTGGGGTCAGCAGTGAGAAAATGGAGGAGGCGGTAAAGTTCCTGAAGATTTGGCCAAAGATACTGAACAGAGGATCAATCACCTTGTGGAATACCTTGCTGGCTACTGAGCAAGACGCCAAGCAGTTGGGCGGGAGCATTTTAATGGCTAAATCAGATCGTTTACAGACTGAATACCTAGGCATCAAACAGACAAAAACAACTACCCATGTGGTGCCCGCGGATATTATCGAGGTCAGGATTGGCGCCTTTTTACCGATATGAACAAGTTGAGCAAGTCTCGGCAATTATAAGTAAAGTGGACATTGCTACCAAGGAGATTGTTCTCAAGGTAACAATGATCCACAAGAGCTTCGCAGAAATACCCAACATTTTGATGTATCGAGAAAAAGGATGTCTTTGGTGGTCGAAGGTTATCGACCCTACTACTGGTCGCGTATTTCCTCCGGTGGGTCAAATGTCGGAAGCGTGTCGCGGTAAGAACATAGCACCTAAAATATCTCCCAACAGCATCAATGTCCCTGTTGTTTGGAATGATGTGATGAGGAAGGGACAGAAGGCGGCAAGACCTTATCCCCAGAAGGATGTCTCGCAAGAACTCCAAGAGCGGCAAGAGCAGCAGAAACAGCATCACCCACAGTATGATATGGAAAAAGCAACCAAAGGTGAAGCAACAACAACAGAAGCAACAACTGTAACAAAAGTAGCAGCAACAACAACAGCTAAAACAGCAGCAAAACAACAATGTGCGGACTGATATGGAGGCGGAGTAAATACTTCCACTTCGGTCCTTCTCTTTGAAAAGGTGGAGAAGAAAGAAGATGAGGTAAAAACTAGCAAGAAGAGGAAGAAGAAGTGGGTTGGAAGATGTAGGGTGGAGATGGATATGAACAAAATCAAGTCCCAATCCGTCCCAGCTTCACCAGCAAAAATTGAAGATACCACACCAAAATCAATGAACCTTCCCCTTTCACCTGCTAAGCTCCGTCACCCTCCACATCAACTTTTCTCAACCCATCCAAAGAAAAAAAGGAGAAGGCACATTTTCTAGAAGGGATGTGGCCTGTCATATAGACATGCGGGAACTGGAAAGGAACCTTTTCATTTAGAAATAAGCCCTCTTGGGTCCCTAATTTAAATAACCACTGTCGGTGGAAGACCCCCGTAATTTCTCGAAGGCCTCAGTTGTAATAACATAGAGATACGAGGAATGATTTAAAAGGATGGAATCATCTTTACGAGCCAAAAGACGCCATCCCCGGAATTCGAACGGCCAAGCAGGGTACCCTAGAATTAAAAAAAATTCTATGTAGGAAGGTTCTCGATAATTCTCCATCCCTCCTTATATAGGGTTCTCAAGCTACGGACGTCGGCAGTATTATTCTAGATGGAGGGTTGTAATCAGAGATGGGCACATAGAGCCTAGGACAATCTGTCGGAGTCCTTGCCCTACAGATTTCTGCGCAAGCTGTGAATAGGGGATACAACTTGAAAAATGTTTCTCTAGATAGTCAGCTTGAATTCAAAGGATATAAGGGGTCGAAGTAAGGCTGCCCGCCTGCTTCGTTATTTCTTGTCCTTCCGGGTAGAAGTCGCTGCGATCGAGGAAACACACTTTATAACGTCAATGCTAGCGACTCTATTGTCTGTTCAGCATACAGGGGCCGGCTTACTAAAGGTGTTTCATTTGCTGGTTAAACATACCGTAGATGCGAGGGATCAGTTGATCGTGGCCAGTACTGCCATAAACAGTAGTTCGTTTGAAATCGTTCATTTATGCGCCCAAGTACCTGATGGAGCGTGTCCCGTTTTTCTGTCAGAGCCGTTCCTGGTGGATTCGTCGAGATTAGCGAGCGCAACAAGGGTCAGGTAGTTAGGCATATGTTAAACAATATATCTAACGAAACCGTGAACATAGGCGCAGAATTGCGCAAGTAAGAGATTGGTCGAGGTTCCGATCGTTACATTCGGGAGGTCGATGCGTCGGAGGTGCGTACTCTGAGGTCGACCGATGACATATGCGAGGCATTTCGGCGGCATTTCAAGAGCCTCTTTATCAAGGATCCTGGTCGCTGTGACGAAGAGTTTTGTGGTTATTTGGCTTTTCCGATTGAAGCTGCTAGCTGTGAGGGTGAGATCACAGAGGTTATTGAAGAGGGTCTACAGTGGCAAGTCTGCGGGACTTGATTGAATTTAACTGTCGTGTTCAACAACTGGTTATGGCAGGGATCAATTTCAAACCGAATCTTTAGAGGTATGATCACGCTATTGAAAAAGTGCAAGGATGTTGGCGTGGAATCAAATTGTTACAGGCTCATAACTCTGCTAAACAAAGAGTTAAAACTTCTGCCTAACATCCTGACGGAGCGTTTGAATTCAGTTGCCAAGATTCTGTTTGCACCTGAGCAGACATGCTGTGAAGGACCAAACAATTCAGAGCAATCTGCATCTGATCCGAATCATCCTAGAGGATGTAAACGGCGAACATCAAACCGCGCTTCTGAATTTGAATCAGTCCAACGCATTTGATAGTGTCGACCATCGATACCTCACCGTTGTGGTACAGGTGAAAGAAAAACGGTCGTACGCTTTTGCGATCTCGCAGTCTGTTCGTCAAGGTTTCCCACAGTCTTCCCTACTTTACGATTTGGCGTTGGAGACTCTTCGTCGCCCGCTGAGGAATGGGGCGAGCTGCTCGGTCTTACGTAGAATAGCCGTCGCTGGTTTGAGCTTGAGCGATGGTTTCGGCATACGGCGATGTTTTATCCATCTTTGTGTCGCACCGCGGCGGCATTGATGTGGTACAGAAGGCGCTTGAACAGTACAAAAACTCGCGGGGTCTAAGATTAACCGCAATGAGTCTTCCGGCTCGCGCTTAGGTGCCTGGAAAGAGGTCGCTCTTCCGAGGTCATTTGGTTGTACTTCCTCTCTGGAAGGAGCAGAAGAAGGCGATCAACCGTTTGCTCTCCTCCCTCTTCTAGGTTTGTTGCAAGCATTATGTTAACAGAGATGTCTTTGTCCAATGTCCGTGTCATAGGGGCTGGGAATGCCACACTTTGTGAATCCCCGACACGTCTCGATGTTGGCTTTCATACGCCGCGTGTTGATAGAGGACTCGATTTCCGAGGGAAGTGTTAGGGACGCCTTCCCTAGCCTTAATATCGATCCTCATATTTTTAAGGCTGAAGTACGCCGTAAGCCCCGTAATTTGTCGAGCGGCCTTGAAGACCATTCCTTGGTCTAGTGATATATCAAGGTCTAAGAGACACTTGTATCGGGATTTAATGGAAGGACATCAATGAAGAATCCACTCTGCGGGCTGCTCAGCTTATCAACAGTCAAGTTGCGCTCTTTTTGGTCTTGATTATTTCAAGATGAACATCAGAACTGATAGTAAGCGAAAGGTGGGTGAAAGTAGTAAGCCTGAGTCGTGTGAACGAGGATAAACTTGATTTATTTTTTAAAGTCCCGTTGGTCACGGTTTCTTGTGCATTCCTCTCCTGGTTAATACAGACACTCTTGGTCTACCTATTTAATGTGAGCAAGTGCCTTTCTCGGCCTGTTCCAGGCTTCCTCTTTTGTTATAATCTAAGTCGAGATCACCAACCTCCCCAATTTTTTTCACCTACTTATGAATCTGAACTGGGACAGTCTTTAATTTTCCTATACCGGTATTTATTCTATTCTTCCCTCACCGTTACTGAGTGAGCTTCTTGATTTTGTCTGAAGACGAGAATACAGCGGCCATTTTTATTTTTGAGGGGTGGACGAGACCTACTAACATTTGTTATTTTTAGTTTGTGTGTTTTGTTATAGTTATTTTGTTTTAGGGTTCATCCTGCCCCCCTCATTTCATACATCACTATATATATATATATATATATATATATATATATATATATATATATATATATATATGGACATTTGTATATAAGAATTTTTTTATGCCATGAGACTTTTTTGTATGTTCCCTGGGATCATGGAGTATTGTGGTATATAAAGGAGTGGATGCTGAGGGATGATTTCTTGTGATGAATCAGTAAATTTCAATCTATGGATGGCTTGTGAATAATGTTTATCAGCCTCACTCAATTTCTCCATTTTAGACTAGTATTTTTAAAATGAATAATGAGTTATCTTCTCTTGACGATACTACATCTAGCAGAGTGAATACCTATCTTAAACACATGGCGTCGGCAATTGGTTACTTAGCTAGGATAGAGGATCCTGAATATTTTGAAACCTGGTTAAGGTGTAGCGTCGGCAAGAATTAAAAAGGCATCAAAGTTAGTGGAGGAGGAAATGAAGTTACGAGTTTGTTTTTGGCCTCAGCCAGGTGTGGAGCCATAAAAAAAAAGAAGAAAAAACTCCGTTATGGTCTACCCCATAGTGTTGGAAGATTTTGCGTATGAAAAAATTGATACCATCATAAAAGCAAATATACGAACGAAGAAAAAAAAAAGAAAAGATATTTCATAACAGAAAGAACTAAATTTTTCGAAAACAGAGACAAAACGAAAATATTATGCAATATGTACAGCGATTGAAAGAATCGTCAAGATATCGTGAATTTGAAAGTATGGTTTCAGAACAAATGGCTATCGATAACGAGCTAATTATACTAAGACTGATTGAAGAAATGTCTAACTTCTCATACAACCATAAATTTCTAGAATTGCTTCAGGCCCATACTATGAATCTGGAAGCGTGTATGGAGTTCTTACAACAATGAGAATTGTTTCAAAAATGTAATGCCTTCGATGGTAGCATGGAGATTTAAAGTGTTACTAAAAGCTTACTTATATGCAGATATTGCAATAAGTAACATGAAAAGAGCAAAAATAAGAGCCCGTCCTTTGGGAAATGGTAGTTAGAGTGTAGAAAGAGAAATCATTTCCAGGCAGTATACACATATGAAAAGCGAGTGAAAAAAAGTGGAAAATATAGATCCTCCATTTGAAAGTATTTGAAATAAAAGGACAGGATGAAAGTAGAGAAATGAAGTTGAACGAAGTAATTTTACTCGTACCAGGGGATACTGGAAATTTTTTTACGTTAATCAGATACAAATTGATAGCAAGTTTCAAGAAGTCATCACTTTTGGATTAAAAAGATGAACTAATCTGCCGTTTGATGTAAAAAAAAAAGTCAAGTCACGTACATTAAAAGTATAGGATTATTTATGATATTAGTCGACTAGTATTCAGGTTGGCCTGAATTTATTAAAGTTGCGGATAGAAAAGCCACTACTGTGAAACGGGTGTTGAGGATAATGTTTTAGAGAAATGGTGTTTCAAAAACCTTGGACTCCGACAATGCACCTGAGTTTGTGAATAAAGTTTAGGTGCATCGTTAAAACGTATTGGCTGTATCTCATCCAAAACACTACACCACCAGCCAAGTTCAAATAGAATTGCAGAGACAGTGGTTCAAACAGTAAAAATGGGATTAACTGCATTCTCTCCAGTGGATTGTGATACAGAGAGTTATTCTCCCAGACTACTCTTACTTTATAGAGCTATTCCGCATGGAGGCAATAGATAAAGTCCATCCCCATTGATAAATAAGAGTTCAGATTATTAGATCATTTGCGAAGAATGAAAGTGTGTGGTACAGATAAAGACAAGGATTCAAATCTTGAAAAGACGAATTTTGTAGTGCAAAAGGGATTTAAGACATCTTTATTAACAAAAAAAAAGGACATAATGGTTTTCGAAGACCAATTTAGAACCACAAGAGTATTTCAAGTTATGGAAAAGAAAGAGGAAGCAGCAGAACAAAATGGCCAGTGGAATGGAAACGAAACTATAAAAACAAAAAAAGAGAAGTAAAAAGAAAAGAAAAGGATGAGGAAAATAAAACGAAAAGAGAAAAACAATTAAACCAAAAGTAAAAGAAAAAGAGAAAAAAAAGGAATAGGAAAAAAGTGTAACAAAATGAATGAAGAAAACGAGCATGGAAAATTAAAAGAAAGAGTAAGAAAACAGGTAAACAAAAAGAAAATATGGAGAAAAGAAAATGGCGTTGTTCAAAAGAAAGAAAAAGTGAAGAGAAAAGGAAAAAAATGATGGGAAAGTAAAGAGAGAAGAAAAGGTAATCGAGAAAGCAAGAATATAATTAAAACCGAACGAAGAGAAAAGGAACAACGAAAACAGAAAGATGAGATTAAAACAAGAATGAGGAAAAGAGAAAGAAACAGAAAAGAAAGGAAATTATTAGAAGAAAATGGAAATCCAACAGAAAGAAGGAAAACGTATTTGGAAAATAATAATGGAAACCAAATGACACGGAAAAAGTAAAGAGAACCAAGAGAGAAAGTAAATGATTGAGGTGATAAAATTAGAAAGAAAGGAAGAAGCTAAGTAAGGGAGGGAGGGAGATAGGTACAGAAAACGTAATAGAGAAAGAGAACAAGTGAAAGATATACAAATCCAAAGAAAGAAATATAAATACAAATACGGAGAAGGAAATAGAAAATGATAAGAAAGAAAGGAAGAGAGAAAAGAGAAGGAAATAAGGAAGGAAAAAAGAAAAATAGCTAGAAAAGAAGGAAAGGAAAAGAAAGAAAGAAGGAAGGAATGGGTGAGAGAGAATAAGAAATAAGAAAAGAAGAAGATACAAGAAAGAGAAAGGAATAAAAGAAATGAAAAAGAGAGAAAAAAACGAAAGAAATTTAAAACGAAAGGGAAAATAGCAAATGGAAGAAAAAGAACGAAAAACAAGCGTCATCAATTACAAAGACCCCCAACAGTCCAACAAACGTATGGCTATTACAACAGATCTCAACTGTTGAACCAACGGATGAAAAGGGCTACGCATGTGGGACATGTTACAGAAGGAGTCTGTCCGTTGCAGTTTCATAACTGGATTCATGCTCTATTTAGGTCACGAAATGAAGTGTGTAGTTCACTTTATGGAAGGTTGAGGTCAAAACGGTATGAAATGTTGGTTCACGGCCTCGAGGAGTAAAGTTGAGAACGTGTGACAGTCACACACTGACATTCATATTTATTATATAGAAGAGGGGATTTTCGTAGATCCTTTGATGTTGATAGTGAGGACTTGAATCTGGCAGATGATTTAAGAGTCCGTGCTTACTATCAGCGTTTATCATTTATGTCATATTTTTTGATAATTATCTGTGCTTTTATGCAATATGATG
>CAHIKZ030000502.1:130000-132500 GCA_903632075.3 Acanthosepion pharaonis | reverse complement strand
TTAATTCCCGTTCTTTTATTGTTCTCTCTTCTAAATAATAACATTTTTTGTTCATTCTTGTTCACACTCTAAGTAACCCATTGGTTCTTTCTGGTTTTTATTGGCTTGCTTCGGGTGAAATAATAAATAAAACAGGTAGTTTTTAATCTTTAATCTGCAAGACATCGTAAACTTGTGGTGATCACTTACATGTGCCACACCTCCGCTTTCTTTAATGTCATTGGTTCATAAATATATGATACTTATTATATGACAATTTTGCCATCGCACGTAATTTTAAATTTTCTCTAAAATCACGGATTGGTCCATTTCCTGACCAATCGCGTATTTTAGTATCTTTCTATATTTTGGGCGCCAAGCTCGCTGGAGCCTATGCATCGTTATATAAACCCTCTCGCTGTTAGCCAAGAGCCAGTAGCAGTTCAATTCTTGGAAAATAAGGCACGGTGCTATATTGAAATTTTAATTCTTAATTATTACTCATTCGAGTAATCATACTAATTCTTATTGATATTACTCATGAACATTACATCTTTCTACACTGGTAAAACACTGTGGAATTATTCTATTATTAGTTAAATAACATTCAATATTGTACTCAACATTAATTAGCTAAACTTACCCTTTTTATTACGAAAAAAGGGAAGCAACTTTCTTTATATTATTGTTGATATTTGTATATCATCGTTAATACAATATTTTATTAAGGATCACTGAGCTTGATTATCTTTCTCTCGTGTTTGTTGTGCATTATTCATGTGGGGTGTTGTTTTACAAGAACACAATCTTCTTTAATCTTGATTATATTCACTGTGACACTTGCCAGCAATACTTACAGCACCACTACAAACTAACTAAGGGCTGCATGCTTAATTATAATAATGATTCGAAAACCTTTGCTATGAAAACAAGGGCGTGGTTAAAAGCAAAGATAGTGCGGGTTTTAGGATGAACTAATCTGTTATGTTAACAGTCGATATCACAACGTATTGGCTAGTTGAAAGTAACTGAGAAAAACAAACAAAAAGCCAAAGTTAAATTATCTAGACTATATAACAAATCACATGTTAAATTTTTAATCATTTCGCCCCCAAGCAAGATAGGGATACCACTTGTAAGGAGGGGATTACAAAGAGTAAAATTGACAGAAAAGACTTTGTATTTTTGAACTTGAATTTAATTGTCAAACTTGTTTCCTCAAATAACGATAACGATGTAGAAAATAATGATTTGTGTCCCTATTTATCAAATCAAACCCCATCTTTCAAATTGAATTCAATAGCACGGTTCTAAAATTGACCTGCTCTAATGCGCATATAGGAAAAGATGCTTTACTGTAGTGTTATTCAAGCGACACTGAGGCAATATTGACTGAAGTTCTGTAGAGTATTACTGTTGCATTAACATTAACTATGTAATTAGTCTTTCTTGAAATGTGTTCATTGTTATGTGAAAACTATTTTAATAAACAATAAATTATTTGGTAATGACTGGGAAGGCGAATCCCCAACAAAATATTATTAACAGCGATTCAAGAAGAAAAGTTTTGAAAATGATCCACTTCATACAAGGCATTCAAGATGGAGAACAAGCTAAAAGAATGAACCCACAAATGCTGCGATAAACACACAAATGTATATCAAAAGAGGTTCTTGCGCTCGATTATGTTTCTGAAACATCCCTCCGTACATAATAGTTTTACAAAAATGTATCGAACCTATTCTTCTCTATATTGTTTCCAATGGTGTAAGATTATATAGGCTTAAGTAAGTTTTAATGACCTTGCCTCGTGTATATAGTTATAATAGTTTCATCTGTAGGTACATTTAGGCAATTACTGACTGGATAATATTATATAATTATATTTTATATTACACCTTACATACAAGCATAAACACACACACACACACACACACACACACATATATATATATATATATATATATATATATGAATTTATTTGCAATCCGATTAACTTCCTATTATGTAAATATATATATAATTATGGTGAACGTTTCGTACTTGAAATAGATGTCCCACTTTATTCTTTAAAGATTGTGTATAGCATCTATCCTCGTGCGTATTCGAGGTCATTTAAAAAAAAAATGTGTCTGCCGGCGGAGATCGAACGTTACATGCCTCTTTGTTGTTGAAACCACACATTTTATCCGTTATGATTTACGGGTCGGTCTCGAAGTGTATTGGAGAAAACATTTTACCATTTTAAGGAAAGCATATCCTCTTCACTCATATTAATGGTTTATATAATATTCTTCTTTTGTAAGACTTCTGAATCTAGGCCGGTGGGTATTCATTTGAATGTTTACGTATATAACATATATAATATGGATAGCAACACGTCCACCCAATAAAATAATGTTTATAGTAATAATATATATATATATATATATATATATATATATATATATATATATATATATATATATATATAAATATAAATATATATATATATATATATGGTATAAAAATGAAAATTGGG
>CAHIKZ030000502.1:110000-127500 GCA_903632075.3 Acanthosepion pharaonis | reverse complement strand
TTTCAGAGACAAATCACCGCCATTACCGCGTGCGTTGCAAAAGCAGCCAACCATTAGTTGTTATTTTGCTTCCTTGGCTTCTAACAACAAAAACACAACACTCTCGAGTAGAGTCACGTGGTTAGAACGGTGATAATTTTCATCGATTTGAGAGTCTAGCGTTCTAAATCTCTTACCAAAATCGCTCGAAGTATTGTTTATATGGTCATACTTTAAAATATTTATTTACTACAATTCGACGCGGACTATTATCCTCGACTTTGTTGTAGTTATTATAACGTTTCGGCCATTGTAAACACCGCCTTTTATCAGATGATATTCGCTCCACTTAACGTTACGGGAATTCTGAACTGACTCGTTTATTTGTTCGACACGAGTAGATAATTTTCTTTGAATTCTACTGTCTCAATGTCCAGTTTAGTACTGTTCAGTTCTTGCTCGCCCTGGTTCCACTTAATCAAAGTCGACACTACCCAGCCGAAGTATCGAACTCACAGTTAATATATCACCAAAGTGGAAACTGGGCGAGCAGTAACTGACCAGTACTGATCTTGAAACTTTCTATAGAGATTGAAGGATAGAAGGTATTTACACACACACACACACACACACACACACATATATATATATATATATATATATATATATATATATATATATATATATATATATATATATATGGGAAGAAATATAGTTTTAAGGTGTGCTATATTTATGGGATAAAGTGCTCAATATCAGAGAGAGAGCGTATGTAAATATAAAAATGAAGATTGAAGTCAACACTGAAACGACAGGCTGTTTCATGCTAGACGCAATTTTCGGCCTGACTATTTCATCTTGCGTAAAACAACTGGTCGACTCTCGGTGTTGACATCAATGTTCACTTTTATATTTTTGTTATACATATATATATACTATTACGTAAACTTTATTTCTTAGTAGATACACGTATTTTCTCCTTTTATGTAATAAACAGTGTATTTATTTATTTATTTTCGTCTGCCGGCCTGAATATTCGGGAAATTGTATTAGAAAAAAATATAGGTTCTCTGACAGGATTCGAACCAGCGATCCGCAAGAGTAACCATAATTAGATCTGATTGAACCTCGCGAACATTCAGGCCGGTAGTTTATCCATAAACTGAAAGTCTACTCTAATATTTCTATTCACTAAAAATGACTTTTAAGAAATAAAATATGTTTGATTAATAAATACATATATCTATATCTATCTTCACATATTCACACAAAAACACACACACACACACACATATATATGGGATCTACAATATATAGAGTATATATATATATATATATATATATATATATATATATATATATATATATATATATATAGTAGACTCTCCCGTTGGATTTGACGTATGAGGTTCAAGCGGTTCAGTTCCTAGGAAGCGATAGCCAGACACCATGATTTCATTATACCGGTGCAGAACCAACCACACGTTTTGAAGAGCCGAATACAGAGATGTGGTGCGCTGGTCCCAGAAAGGTTCACAACTGAATTTCCTCAGGTTTTGAATTCAGAGTCGTCCTTCTCCTAGCAAAGTTGCCATCCAAAACTATAGAACACAGTCTACCCTGCTATTTACCCATATCTAGGGGCGGGGTAAAAGAATAGGATTCATAAATTTCCCAAGAATATTGGCACGTAATGAATGTAACGGGTCTCCGATTCCTCAATCCGAGCTACTATCCATTACTCTACACTGCCTCCTCTCTCTCTCTCTCTCTCTCTCTCTCTCTCTCTCTATATATATATATATATATATATATATATATATATATTTGCATTTATATTGTGTTTATACGTTATTCTTAATAGATACACTTTATTGAAATAAATAATCTGTTTTGAAATAAATAGTATTAATTACATTTGTCTGAAAGTTGGCGAAAAAATCTTTAGTTTCCAAAAGGAATCGAACCTGTGTCATATACAGAACCGTGAATTGATCAGACGATCTTTCCCTGATGATCATATCAGCTCGCGAAACGTACCTTAACGTAAACATTGACAACATATTAAATCGTCGAGAAGTTTTTGTTTATAAACCGTAATTTCTCGAACGTACAGGCCGGTAAACATAATTAATACTGTTTATTTAAAAACAGTGCATATACTGGGATTTCTTTTTAAAATGTGTGAGAAATAAAATAAAAATAAAAAGAGATTATATATATATATATATATATATATATATATATATATATATATATATATGTGTGTGTGTGTGTGTGTGTGTATGTATGTGTGTGTGTTTTTATTAATACGAAAAAGAACCTTGAAAATATTCAACGACATAATAGAGTAAGAAAACACCTTAGTGCACTATTAAAAAATCCATTCCAGAGCTAATCTAATCCCACGTTGTGATTTAAGTTTCATCATAAGGCAGCAAAGATCACAGGTATCTTCGTGTCGGGCTGGTCCATGCAGGGCTATGACGTACAGGAAAAAAAAAAACTAACACCGAATAAACTGAACAAAAAGTAAATAGTGTTTTCATACCAGTCCTCCGTACAATAATAGGTTTATATCAGATTTCGCGTGCAATTAATTATCAGGCCAACTGTATCTAAATTGGAAGTGATGTATCGTTGGTGACCTGGCAAAATCTGGTTTGCTGTTGTTGGTGAAGTTTTCCACAAGGCGAAGTAAGAGAATTCGATTATTCAGAGGAATTTCTTTCTTCAACTCTCTCATAATATTACCTCTCAAAAAATTTCCTCAGTGAGGATGGGTGGCTTAACCATTCCCTCAACTTTCGACCTGGGGAATCAACTCCAAATTCATTATTTACCAAAATGAAAATTTCGCCTTACAGCTTGCATTTGCAGCTGTTTGTCAATCAACATCGCCCCTTAAGTCTAGCTCACATTCCCATTGTTCAAACTGCGCGACATAAAATTCAAGTCGTTTATGTGTGAATTAAATCCTCAATTCTTCCCATACCTCTCCTGTTATTTACTATTAAATGACATCTCAAACCCAAATCTACTAGAATACTGTTTGTCATGCATACTAAGTCATGCAGTAATAACAGAAAAAGAATAATTTTCATGCAACATTTCTGTCATGCAATATTTCTACTGGTCCTGCTACCTTTTTTTCTTATTTATCATGCATCGTTTTTATTTATTATGCATCGTTTTTATTTATCATGCAATATTTTTATTTACCATGCAACTTTTCTCTTTTTAAAAAAAGTCCTTTCTTCTTCTTTCTCTTCATGCAAAGTTTATCAAATCTTTACTTCTTTCTTTTCATGCAAAGTCTATAAAAGTTCTTCTCCTTCCATTTATTTTTATTGCAAAGATTTTAGGTTTCTGTCGTGTGTGTGTATGTGTGTTTCATGTTTTGTTCTTCTTGGGTACCATTTTTCTCTCCGCCGTAGGATGTTTTGGTTCTTCTTAAACCGGTATTGGTTCCATTTCAAAAGGTACCGGGTCCATTTCTACTTCTGACGAATTCAGTTTGCTTCCTTCCTTATCGATATACTGTTTGGGTAAAGATCCCTGATTGGAATCCATTTCTCGAGTTGTTGCTTTCCCGCCAAAACATTTTTAATCGATCTTCTTCCTATAATTTCTGTCTCCCATATAGCTGCTGCTACTGCAGCAATAATTAACATGGTTCCCATCGTGACCGACAATTTATCACTATCCTCTTACTATCCGTCCAAACGATATTTTCTCTTCCCAAGTCATTTAATCCGCCCTTTGATCGATTCATATTAATCCTTTTTTTATCGGCTTTAATAACTCTGGCATCTTCTCTAGCGTAACTTTAGGTATTCGTTTATTACCGATTCCCATAATTCCGAGCAATCACCTAAGCTCTTGCCAACAATGCCTATAATTGAGTTCTTTTCTTCGTATTTCTTTTCGTTCTTGTAATATGGGGGTAGGAAGAGGAATATTCAAAATGCTGAACTCCCCAGGCGTAGCTCTATCAAGGACAATTGCAGTTTCACTATTCACGTCGTAGTACGTTCTTTCCCACATACCCGATACAGATCGATAGGTTTTTGTGCGGCCACCACCCAAACTCAATCAGCTTTTGGCGAACACAGTGTTTGTCATTGTTTGGCAATTCTTTTTAATCCCTTCACTATTGTCTTTAAACAGTTCAAGTATACATAACCTTTGATTAGCTGTCACATATATAGGACTTAGCGAAGTAACATGTTCCCAAAATATCATCCTTACATTTCCTTGCTTCATTGGCTGTCAGCATCATAAATGTTGTCTTAGCTGAATTCAAAGCTACATGCTCTGCCTCAATTCAGTATCTCGCCACTACGTCCTTCTCTTTAGTTTCCCTTCTTTTAATCATCCCTCAGCAGGCTGATTGGTTCAGGTAGGTGTGCGGTGCTATCGCCCTAAAGGTCGTATCTCATCAATACTACCGCTGGCCAGCTGGCAGGATCAACAAGTAAATTCTTTCGTCCTCTGTGACGTGCATTCAACACCTCTATCTCCTCCAACCAATCCAATTGTTAATTACTGGATGGCTTATGAATGAGATTGCCATCGTTTCGCACCGACACCGAATCCTCCCATCCCGCCTTACTTACTTTTAAGTTTCCCTTGGCATTTTTAACTATCATTATGATTCTGGACAATATTCCCTTCATTGTGCACTGTGATCATTTGCCGTGACCCTCGGTTGCTTTTAATTTCATGGCTCATTCATCCGAGCCTAACAATCCGCTTCATCTTACTTATTATAAAACGCAGATTGTGTGTGTGTGTGTGTGTGTGTGTGTGTGTGTATCTGTACGTTTATATATTGGATCGGATTTCCTACATTTTTCAACCGATTTCAACAAAACTTCACAGGACTACATAAAATTACGTTGCGGTGGTTCTAACAGCGCCAAAAATTGGAAAAACCCAATTGTTTTTGGACAAAATCAATTTGAAAACACGATTAAGAGGCATTAATGAAAGGGAGACAACTCATAGCAAGTTATACATATTATAAAACCCAGGTTGGTTGTGTGTGTGTGTGTGTGTGTGTGTGTGTGTGTGTGTGTTCATTTATATATGGGATCGGATTTCCTACATTTTTCAACCGATTTCAACAAAAATTCACTTTTTATGGCAGGTAGTGTTTCTTATTGTCTTGCACACCTTTTTTTTTTTTTCTACATTCAGAATGCTTTAAAATTTCCATTTACAAGACAATTGTTTATAATAAAATTCTATTCAATCGGTAGACTCATAACGATTGAACACAATGTTTTTGTTTGAGTTTGGGTTTGACCAATTCATAAAAAAAAAAACTAAACAAAAAAAGAACTAATTAAGACATGTGTCTGTCAACCTTAAACAATAATCTTTGTCAATTTCATTTTTCAGTCTTATGATGGTCAATACTTGATCTATCTCTTACTGTTACATCCCCGGGCAACGCTGGGGTCTGCTGCTAGTTAGTAATAAGCCACTATTACTAAAATATTCCTTATGTTTAAATCCACGTTTCAAAAAACAGTTCACATTAGTAATAATTACTAAAGTACGTTTCATATTTAAATCAATACTATCAATCAGATATGGGCACCTCGAGGTGGTGTGATGGTTAACAAGCTTGTCTCGCTAGAACAATTACGAGTGAGTAGTGAGCTCGATCCTCTCTGGGTGTCCCATACTTTCACTCATATATTCGCAGTCCCTTTTCGATTGTCGCTAGCCAATCCTTCAACTCTTTCGGGTTCACCTCAAAGGTCAGGACCCTAGGTCCACCCAGCAAACACCTCAGACCACTAGCAGGGTGTTGTCTCGCCCCCTCATCCTCAACATCTACAACCTCAGACATTTTCGACCCGTGGTCATTCATGACAAACAAATGAATTCAAATCGAGCAAAATCAAAAATCGGAAAAGACCGAAAAATAGAAAATCGTCTTAGCGAGACGCTACAAAAAAAAAAATCAGGGAAAAACCGAAAAATGTCCTACTTGTCAATTGTTCCTGGGTCGCTCTCAGTTTATCAGGAGAGAATAATTAAAAAAAAAAATAAGGAATATAATTTTAGAGCCGTGTGGTCAAAATGACCAAAGACCGTTGGTTCTCACTCCTTTCCTTGTCACCCTTCCTTTCTGTTGGCTGGATTCTTGGGTTGGTCGTATTCTACCCGAGTTCAAATCCGCACCAAATTGTAGTTTTTCAGGGTTGATCCTGGCTTGCAGCGACCAAATGTGGTTCTCAGGATCGATCCTTGGTCACGGCCACCAAATGTAATCACATTGTCAACCTAAGACTCGAAGGCGAACCGCGTTGTTATAAAAATATTTTCTACTTTGTCCCTTTCCTTCACACACACACACACACACACACACACACACACACACACACACACACACACACACACAGATAGATAGATAGATAGATAGATAGATATTTGATATAGATTTAGGATACGTTAAAATTATTGGTAAAAGTGCTTAATATCAGAGATAAAGCGTATATAGTTATAGAATATATAGAAGAGGACACCGAGGACTGCACCAAGCTGCGCTAATCTGTTTCATGTTTGAACGTAAGTTGAACCAAAGCCCAACACACATGACCTGAGAAACGTATTCAGGCATGAAATAGATTGTCGTCCTTCGGTACTGAACTCATTGTCAACATTCTGTGTATCTATGTATCTCACATTCTCTCTTTCACTATATATACATATATATATATATATATATGTGTGTGTGTGTGTGTGTGTGTGTGTGTGTGTGTGTTAAAGCGCAAAGAGATCCCGAAAATTTTATTTTCCATATTTTTGCTACACGGGTTTCGGGTCTTACGCCCTTCATTAGGTGATGAATAGTTATTTCCATATATTATTAAAAAGAATTATGTTTTTTTTTATGATTTCTTATTTTTGGAGCCCAAGACGAATATGGATTATTACTGTTGTGGTAGGATCCACCTAATTTGCATAGTGGAGTACCGACCATATAAATATAGTTGGTACCGGGAAGACGAGGGGAGGAATCAAGAGATTCAATCCAGAGACTCTGCCCGACTGCGACTAAGTCAACACATTCTCCAGGAACGGTCTTCCCAAGAAAATACAAAAGACTATATGTAAATATTGTGTACCTTTCTTGTTTCAATACATTTTGTTCTAAGTACATTTTGTGTTGCATTATTATTCCATGCATTAGTCAAGTTTCAACAATTACCACACGCAAAAGAGAACGGTTAAACATTTTGAATAAATATACTTTCTTTATTTGTTCCTGTTTGCTCTGTGGTATTATCCGTGCAAGTATAATTTGGGAAAACCTGGAATTCGTGGAAGTTATTTGTTTCACACAAGGTTAAATGTCCACTTAGTAGAATCTGTCTTGTGGCTGGGTGTCTTTTGGTTTGGCGAGGAAATGGCATTCAGTTTCTGAGGTTGAAATAACTTAGACAATTTTGTTTACTCATCTTCAATTGGATCCTGTTATATATATATAGACAAGAGACTGAAAGGATCCAATTGAAAATAAGTAGACAAAACTTGTGTAAATTATTCAATGAAAGACGCACGCACACACACACACACACACACACACGCACACACATATATATATAGTCTTAAGCTGTGCTATATTTATGGGATAAACTGCTAAATATCAGATATAGAGCGTGTGTAAATATAACAGTGATCATTGAAGTCTAAACTTAGAGGCGGCAGGCTGTTTCATGCTAGACGCAATCATCAGGCCAATTTATATATATATATATATATATATATATATATATATATATATATATTATTTTTATCATGTGAACGAAAACGGTTTACCCACTACAAAGATATTTTTATCATGTAGACTGGTGAGAACCAAAAACAGTTTCCTAATTACTACTATAACTATTGTTAGCATTTATTCCTCCTACTTCTTTCATCGAAGATGCCCACCCTTCTTAGTTTGATGCATTTCAACAAGGATTTTTCCTCCGACCATCATTTAATACCTCACATCCTTCGACAATATTGTTTCAACCAAAATATATTTTTCAAATGGAAAAAAAAGGAAGTATGGTTTCACATACGGCTTGCTTACAAGCAGAACTGTTCATAACCATTTTGTTTCTCACCGGTCGGGGTCTTGCAATTGAAATGCACCGAGACGAAGTTTCTTTGTAGTGAGTAAACTGTTTTTGTCTATATGATAAAATTTAATGTAATTATTGTCGCTATCGATGAATATATATTTTATATATAAAATATATATACATATATATATATATATATATATGTGTGTGTGTGTGTGTGTGTGTGTGTGGAATCAACACCCAGTGTGTGTCGGATAACAGACAGATTGTTACCCGACAGGTTTTATGACAGGTCCGGATATAAATTTTCACGCACACACACACACACACACACACATATATATATATATATATATATATATATATATATATATATATATTATATTAGTTTGCAGCGTTACCATAAATTTTAAATTCAGGGGTTCCGTATACTTTCAAGAAAAATAATTATATATATATATATATATATGTGTGTGTGTGTGTGTGTGTGTGTGTTGTTGGTTGTGTACATATATCTTATTTCCATGAATTTTATTTTATTTTATTTTATTTAATCTTTCGTCGTTGCATTCGAATTTGTCACCGAGTGTCCCCAATTATCCGATTAACTGGCAACCAACAGCTCGTCCTGCTGCCTCTTTGTCTTCCTACTCGTGTCAAGCAACAAAAACGAAGACACTCTTTTCAAAGATCACCATTCTCTCTTGGGTACTCGTCAACGGCGAAAACAAAAGACACATTTTAAACAGAATGATATCATATTTACACATCCAACATTCTGCTAATCCATCATTTTTCCCTCTTTTTCGTCTCTTATTTTTGTGACGTCAGAGCCTACCAGTATCTATTTAAACTCATACGACTATTTGAAAGATATTGATATTTTTGTCCTCATCAATGACATGAGAACGTCCGTTCTTTGTGTATTTTAAAGCAGTTTAAACGTTCACGTGTCAAACCCGTTGAAGCCGAGGCTATAAAAAAATTTAATAAAGAAATAAATAAAACAGTTCTTTACATTTTTTTTTTATATTTTGATTAAAACCAAGGAGAAGGGAAAATTGCAAATTTGACACAATCTTACGCTAGGAGGCGGTCAATAAAAGAAACAAAACTTTCAAAAAATTAGTCATCGTTCTTTTTTTTATAACACTAATGTTGAAAGAGTGACCTCCTAGACAGAATAAGGGAGCAATTGTACAGTCATACACGTGCGAAAAGAGATGTTTTCACGCATGCTGAATGATAGTCATCATTCTGACACCCACTTGTGTCTTTCTTTAATTTACCGTGAAGAAAGAAGAAAAAAATAAACGGAAAATTTGTGCGAACAACGGCTTTTTTTATTCTTGATGTAATGGCGGGGAAAATTTGGCAGTTCCAGATTTTGAAGTGATGTCTTCTGAACTGGCAAATATAGTATTTTATGTTTTACCGAAAATTATGCAGACATCAAATATATGTCACTTCACTAAGATATTTTTTTACGATTTAAAAGCACTGACTTTTTTTTACTTAACGCAATATTGCTGTAATTTTTTTCTTTTTTAATTTTACAATGTTTTTCTTCTCCTCATCATTATATTATGTTTTGGTTTTTTTGTTTTGTTTTTATATCATATTTTCTTTGTACTTCGTTTATTTATGTTGTCTATATAAGTGTGCTTAGGGGTGTTGAAAAGTTCTCGGCCCAATACACTTTTCGGTTTTCCGATGTTTGTACAAAGAAATAGCAATTTGGGCGCTTAGGCCAGGCGGAAATATTTTTAGATTTATATATATATATATATATATATATATATATTTTTGAAATTTTATATATATATATATATATATATATATATATATATATTATCGATTTTGATATTTGTTTACATGGTTGTCTAGATAGATAGATAGATAGATATGAAGAGAGTACAGAGTAAATAGATAGATAGATAGATAGATAGATAGATAGATAAATAGATAGATAGATAGATAGATAGATCAGCTTTGTTTGAGTGGCTAAGTACTCTGTATGTTAAATATTAAAGCCACCAGAAATATGAACTCTAGCCGAGGGAAATTCAGTTGGGATATTATTAATCGTCTCAGGTATTCGGTTCAACATTACTGTTCCATTATCCCGAGGACACTACAAGATGAAAACAAGGGTGGTAACGTGGATAATGTTACATTGGAAGCATATATATGGGAGGTCATGGTCCTCTGTTTTGGGACTCTGTCACAGCTAAACCCGGCCTTAATATACGTGCTGAGTTCGTGGCCGTGACGGCTTTGTTGCTCCCGTTTTGCTATAATGAGTAAGTAGACCGGGTTTGCGAGCCACTGTAGTGGGATAGAATAATAGATACCAGTTTAGGACAGGATAAGTAAGTTAGGTTTGGCCTCAAGAAGATAGACTTGTTCCCCGGAAAGTTCGAACGTAGGGGACAGTGAACCCATGGTCTACATTTAATTTTCTGCGATAGGTTTTATTATTTTTCTTCTATTTCTTTGTGTTCATGTGTCGATAAACGTGTGTTTGGTAGAAGACAAGGGAGTGAGACAGACATGCCCACAGAAGACACCTGTATCAATAATATGGATTTAATTATACGTAGATACTGCCGTAATAGCACCGTGAATCATGACATCAAATGGCATCACAGTTGATTACTTCACGGTTCAGAACCCGTTCAAAAATGGCAGCACAATATTCCTCTATTATAACATATTTAGAAGTTACTCAAACGTTTGGATCCATGACTATCAGGCAGATAACACTAAAAACCTGGAAACTGTTACCTCCGGGACCCTTAACGAAGGTCTTAGTAATCCAAGGAATATAGAAAGACTTGATATCCCCAAATTTAAGACAGATATATCGTGCCAATCGGAAACCTCAATACCTAGAATATCTCGCTCATATATTAGAACTAAAAGATCCACTAAGAGATGTGAGTTGTCAGAAATTGTTTGGGCTTTCATCAGGATACCCTAAACACACTAGAATTAATATTATGGTCGAAGTAAGCTTATATGTTCGGGAGCTAGCATTTGCAATTATTTTGTTAAAAAAAAAAAAAAAAAAACCGCAAAGCTGTTTTTCCTTCTTTCTTACTAAAACCAAGAAATCCAATGTACGGTTGTTACAACAGAAATAGGGAGGGAAACGAGGTCCCTGATACCATTAGATAAGAAGGATAGATAAGGACTGCATACTATATCTGTTTATATTTCTGAGATGAGGTATTATGTGCATTATTCGGATTAATGTCCTCATCTTTGTCGCCATATTTATTACAATGCTCCGGCCTACTTCAGGTGGTTGGAATGTCGAAAGTGAAAGAAATAAAGGGTTCAGTTCGACATTGCAACCACCTGAAGAAGGTCGGAGCGTACAACGACCGAAACGTTGTAATAAATATGGCGACAATATTTCTGAATTATGTAAATAATGGACTACATACTAATTAGAAATATTATCATAAATGATATTATTATTATTATTATTATTATTATTATTATTATTATTATTATTATTTTCTTTGATTTCTGGCGTTTACACATTTCTTTCCGGGTCCCGCCTAGGGACCTAAGGTTAGAAATGGCGTCATGACACTTTCCACAAACAAAAAAAAAAAAAAAAAACATAGATAAAGCCCTTCGTAAAGTGTGGGCTGTACTTGTCAGAACAATTTTTTGCATCTTCTTGAGGCATGAACTTCCAGGAATCTCTTCAATTAGTCTACTGCAATCTTTTCCAACCAGTCCTAGGGCTCCAACTACAACAAGGATTGTTGATGTTCCCATATGCCACATTTTCGAGATTTCTATTTCAAGGTCCTTGTATTTTGACAACTTTTTGAATATCTTCAAAGATACATTGCAGTCAGTAGGGACTGCCATGTCAATAAGGAGGCACCGTTTTTGTTTGCCAATCCCTACAATTACTATACCGGAACCATTGCCAATCTATCCGAGGGCTTCCACTACAACTGAAATTATTTATGTTCCAGATCCTTGTATTTTGATATTTTTTTGAAGATCTTAAAAGCTACCTATCAATCTGCGGGGATTCCATCCCAATAAGAAAGCACATTCTCTTGTTGTGGTTATTGATGACTTTGATTCTTCTCTATGTGGTTATTGTAAAGTCTTATCTCTGTAACCCGGTCTGGGGGATGTTTATACCAGTTTCTTGCAGTTTCCTTCCCTTAAAAGTGGGATATTATTATTATTATTATTATTGTTATTATTATTATTATTATTATTCTATCTATAAAGGCAGAATATGTGTGTGTGTGTGTGTGTGTGTGTGTGTGTGTGTGTGTGTGTGTGTGTGTGTGTGTGTGTGTGTGTGTGTGTGTGTGACGAATGAAAGGCCGTAATTTGCGACGGGTTTACACCAGAATTTACATGCACATGCTCCAAGTTAAATATAAGGAAGGCCAAGACCGACTTTGCATTTCCCAACTCCCATCGATAGTAGAAGTAATCGATATTTCATGTTTCTACGGCAGTTTTCAGGTAGTTTGCGGCCATTTTCTACTGGCCTGAGTGAGAGCCTATAGCTGGCTGCCACGAATAGCCAGGAATATTCTCTTGGCCGGCGTGAGAGTCAACAGCTGACCGAATATTAGCTAGCATGCCAAAAAAATCGATAGCTGCATTCCTCACAAGTGGGAAAAATTTAAATCTGCATGGCAGTTTACTCCAGTTGGCTCATTCGCTCGCTTAAACTCAACGTTGATTCTGATTCCGCAGAACTGGGTTGGGTGTGATAAAGTATTTGTTGTTAACATTCTTTTTCATTCGGTTTTTCCAGTTACGAGTCCTTTTTTAAAGGTGATCGTTTTGTGCTCATTTTGTTTAGTTCTTTTTTCGTAACAGATTTAATATTTAGTATAGAGCTTAGAAAAAAAATTCCAATGTGAGATAGGCAAGAATTAATGCATGGAGAAACATCAGCATGGCAAAGGGCATACCTTTAAAGGCAAGGAAGGGCAAAAATATTTTAAGTCAAGTGATAGCGATTGCTGTATGAGTCGTACGATTTTTGAATCAAGAAAGGGCAACGCCGGGCCATGCTGCTAGTTATTATTATTATTATTTCTATATTTCGATTAGTGCTATGGTCACACTATCTACCAAGTCTGCGGGAAGACCTATGGCAAGTAGTGTTGCGTTGTTGTTATGGCTACATTTCATGATTTGCTTTTCTAACTCCCATAGCATCACTCCCGTTACATGGACAAAGTTCTTAATGCCTCAGCCGTAATTACCGAGATATTTTCGTATTTCTCTTAAGCTGGGATTTCCATGGATCTTTTCAATGTGTTGTTTTGCTCTTTTTTTATAATTCCAACCGCACCTACTATTTCCCTCTATTTGTTTTCAATTTGCACATTTTTTTCTATTTTGATTTCCTGGTTTTTATACTTCGATAGATTTTTAAATTCCTTGTTTGCTATGTTACAATCCACTGGTCAAGCCATATCAATCACTAAGCAAGTTTTTTTTTTCTTTTCGGTTTTTGACATTTATGTCTGGCCTATTTGAATCAATCTTTCTGCCTGGAAATATGGTGTAATCTCAAAAAATATAATGCCTTCTATTTCTGAAAACGGTGTTGGGTTATGTCATACCAATGTTTGTTAACATCTTTTCCAAAGTGTTTGCACATTGTTCAGTGTAAATATTGTTCCACTCTATCGTGACGATATTTTAGATTCATTTGGCGTAAGTATAGAACATCCTGAGACTAGATTGTCTATGGTTTCCTGATATCTGTCACAGTACCTGTCTTTTGGATCCACATTATTATGTATGATAATTGCCTGAAAGTTTCTAATAAAATGACTACGGTCTTGTGTTGCAAGAATAAAGCCTTCCGTTTTAATCCAGATGCTTGTAACCATCGATGAGTGTTAACTTTATCAAAATTGATTTTATTAGCCTCCTTCTGGATTTTGGACATCCAGAGGCGTATATTGATAGCGTTGTTTAAGCTAAGTAAGAGCTTTATTCTTAGCTTCCTTTTTCGTATTTTTTGCTGCAACAATTGCTTCTTGGGTTCGGATTTGGTTTTCTACAGAATCTCCTAAATGTAAAACTTATTTGTATTTACAACTTTCTTTTATGATTGAATTTTTTTTTCTTTCTTATTTCGTCTTGTTTGACTGATTATATCATCCAGTCCTTTGTTGTTTCCATGTATGTTTTTAAGCTAATAATTGTTTTTCTAGCTGAATAAAAAAATCTTCCAGCTTCCTTACGAGTTATGTATAGAAATTCTGTCATTTTCTGGGTTATACTTAGACAGAAGCTTTCTTGATTTAGAATACATTCGTCTGATGTCATTTAGAGTCCAGTTCAAGATGTTGAAACTATATTGAGCAGCTGGGATGTCAAAGCTATTAATGACCATAATTCTCTTCTGAGAATTCATTTCAGTTCATAATATCAGTGGCACCCTTTTTATAGTACTTCTTTCGCATTATTTCTTTCATTTTTATGGTGACTTCCTCCACCCCCATTTAATCCAAGGTAATTATAAGCCTCTTCTCGCTCTAAATGTTTCAGTTTTACCGCAGGGTCTAAGCTAATAGAGGAAGTTTGTTGTAGTGATCTTTGACTTTAGCACATTTATCCAAATCGAATTCCTTTCCAATGTCACCACTGAAACATTTTACTCCTTTTCAGGAGATCATCCAGCTAACTCTCAATCCTATTATACAATTTTAATTCATCCATGTAAAATAGATGGTTTATTTTCTTTTGAGATATCTGATAGCCATATTCCGTCCTGTTAAGTTCTCTGGATAATGAAATATTTTTCTGTTGATATTTATTTCACCAGACTTATAGACTCCGTTTATGACTGAGTTGAAGTGTTGTATTCCACATCGACATTTGTTTGATGAAACTGATGACGAAGGTGATACCTTATATATATTTAAAGACTTTAAGATCCAGGAATGGGGTACGCTATAGAATGCCTTACGGTAATCTATCCAAGCAGGCAGTACTGAGATTTGTGTTTGTCTTGAAACATTTTTCCAAGATCATAGTATTAATAAGCTATTGGTCGTTACATCCGTAAAATCCACATTTGCCCCCTTTTTGTTCTCAAAGCAGTGCGTCATTTTTTCTTTAAGAAGGAATATGTATGTTTCGGCAGAATAACTCTCGAAATTGGTGTGTAGATTTTGTGTCATCATTCTTGGTTAAATGGAAGGTAATTCCTTTTATTATCCATGCCGAAATTTTAGTACGATTATTAATAATTTCTTGAAGTTCTTTCGCTAGTTCTGTTTGTGCTGTATTTAGATAATATAGCCAAAATTTAAGAATTTTATCTATATTCCTGTATATATCGATTTGTGGGATTTTTCAGTACACATTCAACATCCTCTTCTATGATTCATGTCCATGTTTGTTTTGGTTTATGTTTCATCCATTCCACCATTTGCATAAACTAATCTGCTTCTTTGTTATGTTCTTTAGGGCAAGGTCATATTTTTCCCAGAACAGTATAACCTGACATCCATT
Source organism: Acanthosepion pharaonis (assembly GCA_903632075.3). Classification (NCBI taxonomy): domain Eukaryota; kingdom Metazoa; phylum Mollusca; class Cephalopoda; order Sepiida; family Sepiidae; genus Acanthosepion; species Acanthosepion pharaonis. The sequence goes on along the minus strand of CAHIKZ030000502.1, from coordinate 111,892 downwards.
GTAGTGGTGGTGGGGGGTTAGTCCAATTGTTGTTTACGTATTTCTTTGTGAAATTTCTTCGCATCGGTTTGAAAGATCTTGTTCTGTCTGTCGGATTTTGAACCTTTTTTGTAGCGTCTTATTCTTCGAGACTTCATTTATATTGTTTGCTTTATATTTTTCTTTAGCTGAAAGAACTTTTCATTCCTAATTCTCTATTTTCTTTGGGCTTTTCTGCCTTTTCTAGTCCTTATATTTGTTCCTCTTGCCAGTTCACCGAGTGCTGATAATTCTCTTCCAATTTCTTCAATTTCTTTCTCTATTTTTCTTTTCTGTGAGACTGCGTTTTTTACTTTAGTCCTTAATTTTTTAGTTACAGTTACTGCTGATGCATATATTGTTAGGTTTAAACGTATATATGTGGGTCTATTTATTTCCAAAATTAATCTGAGTGCTGCATTTTAAAGTATAATACTTCTGAGGTTCTGTTTCGTTTTTGAAATTTTAAGAGTTGTTCTCATTTCTCCATTTCAATATTTTGTGTCTGATTATATGTCTCATGATTTCTTCCTTGGCTTCTTGTATACTATTCTTATTTTCCGTAAATTCATTCGGTTCACTGTGTTTTGAATTCGTTTCATTGCAGGTTTCTGAGCGACTAAAATCACACCTTTCCAACTCTTCTAAACCTTCAGCATTAGCTTCACAGCGATTGGTGAATATCTCAGTTTCTTCTTTATGATCACTGGTTTGGATGATTTTAGCAATTTTATGTCCATTTCTGGTTTCGTCATGTCCTATTGATTCACCTACTCTGGTTGCAGTTCTTTTTATATCTTTAAGTCCAGCATCTGTCATTTATTTCTCATGCTGTACCTGCTTACATTAGCTTAGTTTATTTTCGTCAATGTCTTTTCTAATTGCTTGTCCAACGTTTTCATGCCAAATGACATATGTTTGGGCAACGCTTCATAAAATGCAGTCATAACGAGATTGTACTCTTCACGAGACCATTTTATCTTTCCTTTCGTTGTGGATCTAGTTGTAGAATTCTCAGTCATCACTGGGATTATTCCACTTCTAGGCACTTGAATTAATTATCTGTGTAGGATTTAGTTCACATGTCAGATTTTTCGATATCAGGTAGGTTCCATTCTGAGGGATGGGCTCTCGGTTTATCCACTGGAAGAACCATACTGGACATTTTGTTTTGTCTTTTAGATCTCGTATTCTTCCGACGAGTGAGGTAAGGGTCCAAATGTCTACCCGAAATTGCCCGGCACATTAGGCATCAGTCTTTTACAGACAAGATTAATTGCTTGTTCAAACTGTTCACGCCAAATGTCATATATTTGGCGAGTGGTGTTTTTCTCATATTTTGGGGAACGCTTCATACAATGTAGCCATAATGAGTTTGTACTCCCCACACTTCCGAAACCATTTTATCTTTACTTTCTTTAAATGAATGGATCTAGCTGAAACATTCGCAGTGCCATCATTAGGATTATCCATGTTGTGGGGACATGAAGATTCATTATTTGAGTAAGAATTTGATACTATTCCATATTTTTCGACCTCAGGTCGATCCCATCCTGGGGGACGGGCTCCCGGTTTATCCACTGAGGGAACCATACTGGACGTTTTGGTTTGAAATATACTTATCATATTGTTCCTACGAGTGACGCACGGGTCTAAAAGCTACGCAAATAGGCTCGTCACATTGGTTAACAGACAGGGTTCCGAAACATATAGGGGGTCGTTCGCAGTCTAATAATACAGTATTTACCCACTCCTCAGTACGAATAACAACTTGAGTTGCAGATAGTTGTTCGGAGTTTTCCTACACTTGGTTTGCCAAGAGACAAAGACGCCATTGGAATTCAAAAAGGAAAAACGTCGGCAAAAGAAGATAT
>CAHIKZ030000502.1:80000-107500 GCA_903632075.3 Acanthosepion pharaonis | reverse complement strand
AAACGTTGTTTCAAAATGTGAATATTAAATGACTAGTTTCATTACCTGTATCGGTATTTACACAAAATTTATTTAATTTTATTTGAATATTGTTTCAGGTTATATGGTATTTATTTCATACTATACATATATGCTATGTTATGAAATTTAAAGCGATATCATGTTTATGTTCGCCTTCCATTCCTATGGTGACTCATTTTAGAGATGTTATAAACAAATTAAAAACAGCCTGTATTCCAAAATTCTAAAAAAACTAAAAACTGAATATCTTCTGGTTCCAAGAATTTTGGATAAATTATTCTCAATCTATACACGTTCCTTCCGTTATGATTTCATCGCACTGTGTTTTGTTTATGTTGCCACGTCTACACATGCGCACAAAACGAGAGACGTTGGTAGTTTCAACATTTTTGAAAGAATATTTCGAAAGAATATTTTTTTTAAATCTAGCCAAATTCATTTATATTCTATTTCTTTATCTCTCCATTACCTTTGTCCTTGACTAACCAACATTATAACAACAGAAAATCTACCAAGCATGTTGATAAATTGTGAGAGCCTGGACCCAACTTTACCTTGGCTGATCAAGCGATGAAGACACTTTCCAAACATATCAAAATTGTGGTCCGTTTCGTTACGGTGAACAATCAATACAATTTGTGTGTTATTTTTTAAGATGTCCATTTTGTGTTCATATAGTCTTTTGTTTAAACTTCTTGAGGTTTTTCCAATGTATTCATTCTGGCAATTCCTGCACATGGTAGAGTAAGTTCCTTATTGGCTTATTTTTTTTGTTATTTATTAATTAAGTCTTTGGTTGTTTTAGAGGTATTTATGACAAATTTTATATTGAATTAGATAAATTCTTTTTGGTTTAGTTGTGATATAGTTAGTGGGTAGAATAATATATATTTTTTGATTCGTAAGATTTCCTGATAAAAACAGCGAATCAAAAAGGTACGTAGAAGTCACTTGTATAATGGCGTTAGTCTTATGTCTGTTTCAATTTTTGAATACTGTATTTGTTAATGTTTGTCGCCAACCAAGGCGATGCTTCAGTTTAGGAGACATCCGATATGCTTTAACTGGGAAAGGAGTGATCTCTGTTAAGACTACTTGCCTAAGACTCTATAAGCATCAGTGAGTACATCTCCAACTTTCAAATTTCAAGGGAATTGCGGACGTGATCAGCTGCGCGATGACCCTATAACCATATTCTCTCATGGAAATGATGCGGAAACTTATAAATATGATGATGATGGTGGTAATGATTATGATCGTTTATTTTCTATTGTTTGTGTGGAACATCTTTGGGTATTTTTCATAAATTATGCACATAACGAGGAAAGAACGCTTGAAAAATTTGATACTCACAGGAAGAATTGAATGCAAGCGGGTAGGTGGAAAAAAGCAAACGTACTTAGGGAGTTGAACAAGGTTTAGGGGAGGTAACAAAAAGATAAAATTTCTTAAGAGCTACGAAGGAGAGGAAATTGTGGAGAGTCATCATCGGTTACGTCCGAAGGGGACATAACACATAGAAGAAGAATGATAATATTATATATATAAAGACATTTTTATGTTCATACATTCTTTTTATAGATACAAATATTTAAGTAAAAGCTCTGCTTTATAATAAACAGTATTAATAACATTTACCGGCCTGAATGTCCGAGAAATTTTCATAGAATATATTCGTCCTCCGACAGGAATCGAACCTGTATCCTATACGGAACCGTCATATAGCCCGACGTGCCTTAACCGATCGTGCCACGGAGAATCGTTCGATTCGCAAGGTCGATTTTACTGCTTTTAAACTTCAATCTTTCATGAATCTCACACGTACATTCATATCTGCTCTAAGCGTATTCAAATGTAAACAAATGACGTCACACATTATGAAATAGACAAAGTCCAACAATTATTTTTATTTATGTATTTAGGCAGCAAGTTCTCTTTTAGGCATGTTTGATTGAATAAATTACAGACTTTATGTCTGCCAATTTTTAATAAAATTCGTTCATGCCCACGAATAACCTTCTGTGTATTGATATTAAAGGACGAGAAAAATGTGCTATAAATGTTTAAATTTTATTTTCATTTCCCAAGTACTTTCGATTTTCTTCTAAGATCATCTTCAGGGGCGCAAGTAGAAGAAAACTATATATTGTTCAGAGGAATATGTGCGTTACCGTAATTTTACATTAATCCATTACCGTAATTTTACATTATGCTTTTAAATGCAAACGGTTGACTATGTTCAGAGAGTTCATTAGAAAGTGAAAAGAATTATCCATTATGGAATGTTTTCCTCTATGTTATAATATCATAGTCATGCTCGGATTAAAACGTAAAAAATATTACTGCGTTATTTATAGTTGAATGAATGAAGAAAAAGACAAGAAGAAAAGTTATTCATAGCCGACGCGTTTCGTTCTCTAAGGGACTTTTATAAATATATATATATATATATATATATATATATATATATATATATATATATATATATATATATATATATATAGATTAATAGAAAATATAAAAGTTGTCACTTAGCTTATTGATGTTTCAGCATCTCGATGATCGTCAAGTGATACCAACAATGTCCCCTGGGGAATGGACGCAGTGATTTTTGGAGGATCCTTCTACTAAACTCTAGAGACGGTATGCTGAAGGTAACATCAATCATCTAAGTGACAAAATTTATAATTGTATTAATCTTATTAATGTTCTATCTCTAATAACGACTACTTTACACCAAAGACTGCTTACCTTAAATGTTTTTTTTTCTTTCAGTCTTCCACTGACTGGCTGTATTTGAGGTTTCACACTATAATTGTAATTATATATATATATATATATATATATATATATATATATATATATTGATATATATATATATATATATATATATATATATATATATATATATATATTGATATTAGTGGTCAATATATATATATATAATTCCCAAGTGGATAGAAACCAGGTAGAATTCAATGTCCAGAACAGAGTAAGAATTTAATATAAAAGGCTCAAACACTAATATTCCACGGTTATAATTTATTACATGGAATCTTAATCACGATCCAATTCATCAGACCTACGAATTCAAAAAAGAAATCTGAAAATATAACTCCGGGTAGAAAAAATAAAATCAGTTTCAGATTTCTTTTTGAATTTGTAGGTCTGATGAATTGGATCGTGATTAAGATTCCATGTAATAAATTATAACCGTGGAATATTAGTGTTTCTCTGCGCGCTCCAAAAACAATAACTCATTTTCAATAGCATTTTCGGATACAACAATACATATATTTTCGTTGTCCTCTTATTACTAAGAGAAAAACAAGAACAACATCTTTTTTATACCTGAAGATGTCTGTAGGAACAGACGAAAGCTTGTAGTAAAAATAAGAACTAATATGGCAGAAATTTATATAAACAAGGATCATTTCATTCATAACGGATTCGGAGGTTTTTGTATATTATTTGAATTGTTTGCGATGATGGATGTCTCGCCATTTAAATCATTAACCTTTGCATTAGTTTTTGTGTGAATAATTCATGTATATATATATATATATATATATATATATATCAGTAACTTATTATTATCTCAAGTAAAGTACTTACAATCTGAAACTATTTTCTAGCTTAAAATAACCTGCAAAATAATTGATAAGCCATAGTAGAAAATCAATCAATCAGTCAATACACACGCACAAGCGCACACGCACAAGCGCACACGCACAAGCGCACACGCACATAGATAGATACGCATAGATAGATAGATAGATAGATAGATAGATAGATAGATAGATAGATAGAAGCTGGAATTAGATAGATAGATAGATAGATAGATAGATAGATAGATAGATAGATAGATAGATATATAATTAGATAGATTTCTGAATTAGATAATATCTATATAGATAGATAAAGATAGATCAGATAGATAGATAGATTTGATTTCTGAAAATGTGATTCGATGTTCGGGATTGCGAAAGCTTCTGTACAATATCTGGTGTTGCAATCTGTCTGGTACTAGGAGACGAGTTGCTGTCAAACAAAATAAATATTTGGCACTTTGGATTCTTTTTCTGATTCTCAAAAGAGGGTTTTGATTACCCAGCGTTTCAAAAAGACGAATGGTACTTTCGGAGTGTCTGACAGTGGCACCTGGAAGACATCAGTGTCCATGATTCTTCTTCTTCTTCTTCTTCTTTGGATTCTTCTTTGGATTCTGCTATTATATTTACATTTCCCCCACCCATTCGTCCTTCTACACCTACTTTATATTCTCTGTAAATGTAAGTTCTCCTATTCCTTGTCTATTCTACGATTTCTTTTATTCCTTTTGCCAAATCTTTCACTCTTCTTAAATCATGCTTCTTCTACATTTTTCTTCTTCTTTGACTATTTTTCCTTTTCTGTTAATCTCTGCATTATTATTATTATTATTATTATTATTATTATTGTTGTTGTTGTTGTTGTTGTTTCTTCTTCTTCTTCTTCTTCTTCTTCTTCTTCTTCTTCTTCTTCTTCCTCAATAGTTACTCTCTTCATGTTTCTTCTTTTATTTTTTACATTCCCCCCTGCTCCTCCCCTTCATATTCTCTATTAACATCCGTTGTCTTATTACTTACCTCTTCTACGATTTCTTCTTCTTCTCCTTCTTCTTGTTCTTCTTCTTCTTCTCCTCCTTCTTCTTCTTCTTCTTCTTCTTCTTATTATTATTATTATTATTATTATTATTTCTTCCTCTTTTATAAACATTTTTTTCCTTTATTCTTCTGCATCCATCTTCTATCGACATCCTCTTGTTTTCTTTTTCCGCCATTCCCAATTCATCTCCTCGACACCTTCTACTCTTAACTTCTTTTTCTTCACTCATCCTACCATTTCCTTTTATTCGTTTCCAACGCCTTCGCCATTTTCATATGTTCTTCTTTACTTTTGTTCTCCTTCAGGGTTATTTCTTTTTTCATGATTTACTCGTTGAATTATCATTGGTTCATTAATGTTGAATTCTCATTGGTTCATTAATGTTGAATTCCCATTGGCTCATTAATGTTGAATTCCCATTGGCTCATTAATAACTGCTATTAATTAGATGTGTTCGAACGACGCTGTATTAATTGTAAGTAGCTACCAAGATCGGATTAATAATAAACATTATAAGAAATACTAATAGAAATTTTTGAGACCCTGAAATACCCGTAGATATTCCCCCGTTGCATTATTAAATACCTGAGCTTAGAAACATCAAAAAATTGCAATATCTATCGTAAGTATGAATGCATGTCATTATTCAAAGAAGTAAGCGGTTACAAATGAAATGATTTGAAATTGAGAAGCTTTAGCATTTTCATTGAAGCAGACGTTAAATGCTTGAGATTTTCATTGAATGTCTTCTTTCTTTTTTGCTCTCTCACCTTTCTTTTTCCTGATTTCGTTTCTTCATTTTTTATTCATTTTTCGTTCGTTCACTGACAGCCAATTCCTCCTTTAAACTTTGTATATTTTTCTGTTTTCGAGTCGTTCTCTTATATTTTCACTTTGGTCTTTTACATTCTATTCTATTTTATCCATTTTGCTTAATTTTTCAGACATTTATTCATCTCAGCCATTCCTTTATTTATTTCTAGGCTTCCCGTTTCGTTTATTTTATCATCATTTTTAAGACGATTTTCATCGTTTCTTTTCATGCACAAGTTTCCATCTTAGTTGCTTATTATTATTGTCCACTCACTACTTCTTTCCATCATTTCTCATTCATTGATAACAGATTTCATCATTCCAGTCTCTTCCTTCATTTAATTTCTCTCTCTCTTTCTCTCACTTTCTCTCTCTCTTTCTCTCTCTCTCTCTTTCTCTCTCTTTATCCATTCTTCATTTTGCTCACTCGTTCTCCTGTACGAATGCATTCTTGAAATCTGCTGTTGAGATTCCTCATTGACTGCTGCAATAAAATGAAATAAATATTAAAGAAACGAAGAAGGAAATTAGATTAATAAAAGATACCCACCTAAACAACAAAAAAAGCAATGAAAGAAAAAGTAAAAGAAACAAACTGGAATAACTGTGAAAAATACTCTTTCGAAGGAAATATAAATAAATAAAAACAGGTGATAGAAGATAAATGAAGAAAAACAGTAAAGCAACTTAGAAGAAAATGAAAAATTAAAAAAGAAAAATGAATAAAAAACGATTGAAAGTTAATGTGAAGCTAATCTGTGAAGAATGAAAAATGAATGAAAAATAACGGAAAGTTAATGTGAAGATAATTTCAAGAATGCATTCGTACAGGAGGACGCCATCTACAGGACCTATTTTTTAAAAAAATGAAAATTCCATCATTGTTTCTTAAATGGCATGTTTTAAGGTTTCAATTACTATGAATAAAATACTTTCTTCCTTAACTCTTGGTTTTATTGGATTGTTAAAAAGTTCCCGTTTTTTTTTGGATCACCCTTTATATCTGACTGTAATATTTTCAATATTTGTTTCTTTTTGTTTTCTTTATTCTATCAACTGAAAGTATGATAATGCTTTACGGTTTTCCTATCTGAATTCTAGGATGTATTATCATTTTGAATATGCTTTTTGCTGTTTCTACGACGATAACATAAGCATGGAAATTTCCCATTTGCATCGCAGGAAATACTTGAGCTTGACAAATTTAACAAAATATTGCAATAACAATCATACGCATGAAATTAGATCATTACTTTTTTAAAAATTAAGAGTTTAGAAATGAAAATATGAAATTTGAAAATTGAAAAGGTTTTCCCTTACACACGAAGTAGTAGTTTAACGCATGAGTACGTGATGGCATCACTCAATCTTTTCTTTCTTTCTATTTTGTTTGTTTGTTTTTTCTTTCTTTTTATATTTCTTTATTTTTACTTTGTCTTTCTTTCTTTCTTTCTTTTTTCTTACTTTCCTTCTATTTTGTTTTTTCTTTATTTTTCTTTATTTTTTATTCATTTCTTTTCTTTCATTTTGTTTCTTTCTTTTTCTTTCTTTCTAATTTCTATTTTGTTTGTTTATTTCTTTTCTTTTTTATTTTGTTTGTTTCTTTTTCTTCTTTTATTTTTAATTTCTTTCTGTTTTTTTTTCTTTATTTCCTTCTATTTTGCTTCTTAATTTTTCTTTGTTTCTTTCTTGATTTTTCTTTCATCTTGTTTCTTTCTTTTCAGTTTTCATTCTTTCTTTCGTTATTCCTTGCTTGCTATGCCTTTCTTTTATTCCCTAAAACCAAAAAGTTCTTGCGATATAATTTTTCATTGTCCTTTTTCGAGGTAAAAACGGAACGGCCATCACTTATCTGAGCTAATGGCACTGCTAACTAGCTTACTGACTAACTAAATAACTAACAGAGTATCATACAGAATTATAATGATTTAATTCTTTTTAAATTTATTTCATCTTCCTTCGATATTTTCTTTTTTCTTTCCATCTTTTGTTCTTTTTCAGAAATTCGAGGATTGAAATAGAACACTGATATATAAGTTAAAGATCGCTGACACACTCCAGAGTATATTTTGTTACCTACAAAGCAACAGAAATAACCAATGTTTACACGCTTGTTTTCAAAATGTGGAAGGAAATCCGGAAATTGTATCAGAAAGCGAAACTCATCCTGAAACTCCCAAGTTCCCACGATGTATCGCTTTTAGTAAAAATCTTAAAATAAAGTCGAAAGAATTGCGCCGAAATGAAAGTGCTTCATTGAATAATCAATGAATTTGGAAGATGGGCCAAAATAAGAAAAAAAAAAGGAGATGCAAAAAAGGAAATGGAGATTGTACAATCTGCGCTGGTGTCTGTTTATCTGGATTGGTTGATCAATCGGGAGAGCAAGGTACGGCCACCTTCGTCGGCTTGTCTCTGATCAGGAGCTTGTAAGAATTATGGCTCCGTTTGACGGCCGGTGGATTGTCTGGGAGAAAGAGATAAGCTTTTCGTATTGGCTAAATTTGCGCAGGGAAATTTCTGTTCCCAATTCCGACCCTCTCACTTACCATAATCAAAATGAGACGGTTTCTCGTCTATTTCAATAGAGTTTCTTGTTTTGAAGTCTTATCACTGCCTTTCCTTTTTTGTATATAGTAAGTTGGTTGATTTTGTTTAGCGGCATATCAACCTCTATGGGTTATTTGATGCCAAAATCTAAATATTTTGAACACAATTTTATGACTTCAAGTAAATATATTTCGTACGCAATTACATGCTTCAACTGCAGATAAAATGTGCAGTTGGTCATATTACTATAAAAATCTATTTGTATTCTTCAACTATAAAGTATATGGTTGGTGTATCTTAATATGAAAACTATTGTTGGTCACTTTGTTTTAAAATAGTATTCTTGGTTATTTTATTATAAATATATATTGGTGGTAATTTTGCTAGAAAGAGGAATTGTTGGTAATTTTACTATAAATAGGAATTGTCAGTAATTTTAGTTAGAAACAAGACTACCCATAACCCGTTGTGTCACTGACGGTTTAGGTTAAAAACCATTGAAGTTGATTTCAACATACCATTGAAATGAGTGCGAAAATGTCTGTATAAAACCAGAAATAAATAATCATTCCATAGAAATGAAAGTTAATTTTATGATAATTCAGTTAAATATTTCAATTCATTCCTGCCATCATTGGTCAGGTTTACAAGTTCATGTTTAAAGTTTTACTGATTATTTACAGCATTTATTAGGAAGAGATCTTCCAGGACAAACTTGAACTCCAATAACAGCATTTATTTATGGCATATGTGAACACATGTAGAAAATGCAGCTATATTACTGTATAAACAACTCATTTTTAAATCTTATTAAATTAAAATATGTTTTACATCATATTTAATTAAAATATATTTTAATATAAAAAAAATTAAAATCATATTCACTCGAAAATAATTTTAAATATGCCAAAAATATATATATTTTTATAATAAAAAAAATATTGTCTGTTTAAAGAAAGCTGCAATATAAATAATTAATCTTGTGACAGAGAGAGAATCTGGGAAACACACACACGCACACACGTATATTTTTTTAGTGAAATTGGAGTAGATTCGAATGGTGAAATTAAATCAGAGCATTTTGTTTACTAATGGGGAAATCTGATATAGGCCAGAAGTCGTACCCATTGAATCTGGGTCATGAGGAGACAATGGAAATGATCGAAATAATTTTTATCAAATTAAAAACTGAAGTAGAGCTAAATAAGCTAGAAGGAACATTTGAATTCACATGATTTTGGTTGACGCCGCCAGAACCCCGTGAAAACCGCGTGCGAAGTAGTAGGGCCGAGGGTTAGTTATAACCAGCCGATTTTATCTATATAAACGCGTATTTATGCTAAAAAAAGACAGACGGGAGAAAATTCTTGAAGAGAGAAGAGAGAATTGACCCGGGCGAGCGTTGGGAGGAGGAAAGCCACTATAACTTTAAGCCCCGCACAGAAATCTTTATCCCTCCATCGCAAGAGTCATATACCGTTCTGAGACGATTTAACAACAAGATAATCACACTCGCCCTCAGTACAGAATCCAGTGTATGTTTTTTTTGTTTTTTTTTGTTTTGTTTTGTTTTTTTTGTTTTTTTTTCCTGAAACCCGTTTCTCTTCTCTACTCTCCTTCTCTGCTATATAAAAGATATTACCAATTTAACCAATCTGTTTGTGCGATGTTTATATATATATATTATATATATATATATATATATATATATATATTTTACTGCATTCTAAATGTCTTATTGCAGAGTCCCCAGCCGTGTCTACATCTTCAGTCGACCGTGAATGGACGGACATCACTTCTGCTTTCGGGATCAAACAAATCACAACGTGGGCAGCAAGCAGGATTAAACCAGCGGAGCGGTCGAATAATCTACGGATGCTCATGGGACCTATGGCCACTACCTTAATTTCGGTTAGGGACCGAGTAGACACCTCAAACCCAAGAGTAAAACGCCGGAGGTTGAGGGGCACGGGGCGAAAGTGTTAGACTCTACAAAAATTGGACGAAACAGTAAAGTGTGATCACTTTTTCGTCTGTCTTTAACTTACACATATTTTAATTAAAAAAATTGTACATTTGAAGAAAGTTAAAATAAAAATGCTTATTGTATAAACAACTCGTATTTTTAAATCTTATTCACTTAAATTGGATTAACTTATGCGAACACGCGGACACAGACTTTTAGTATTAACAGAAGATAGATTGGAATTGTTCTAATTTTGCTCTAAATATGTATTTCTGGAAATTTTACGACAAACAGGTATTGTTGGTAAATAAGGTATTCTTCGTAATTTATATAAAATGTGTTGCTAGTATTTTTAATATACAATAAATAGCATGAGGATTTCATTCCCTGTTCTTTTTGAAAATCTGTCGCCTGACTGAAGATCTATATCTGTGAAATCCCAAAGATACTCTAGAGAAGAGAAAGCATTTCTAAGGAAAGAAGTAAAAAGCCTTTTGGATTTAGATATCATTCATTGCAGTAGATATCCGTGGAGAGCGAAAGCAATTGCAACTAAGGACGATAAACAAAACAAAAAGGCGTATGACGATAAAATACATCCGCGTCCTAGATATGACGATAAACTTCGTCCAACAGCAAGTCCTCTGATAATACGTTTTTGAAAAAATAATGATGCCAGCTGTAAGTTTTTGAAAAAATATTACCAGTTAATTTTTTTTTTTGAAAGAATAATGTTGCCGGCTATACGTTTTTGAAAAATAATATTACCAGATATACGTTTTTTGAAAAAATAATATTACCAACTATACATTTTTGAAAAAAAATAATATTACCAGCTATACATTTTGGAAAAAAATAATATTACCAGCCATACGTTTTTGAAAAAAAAAGTGATATTACCAGCTATACGTTTTTGAAAAAAATATTATTATCAGCTATACGTTTTGGAAAAATAATATTACCAGCTGTACGTTTTTGAAAAAAGTAATATTACCAGCTATACATTTTTGAGAAAACAGAAATAAATTTTTGACAAAACAAAAATATTACAAAAAAAAAAATGTCGGCATTAAATGACCCATTGAGGTTGATATGCCGTAAAAAAAAAAAAAAAAACAAACGAAAGCAAAACAAAAACTTTATTCACAAACAATGAATCGTTTTTGCCTTAAAAGATTCCTATCCTCTGCCAAAGATTATAACGAGGGTTTCGGAAATAGCAAAGTATATTCTGTACTCTAAACTTAAAAAGTGCATATAATCAAGTTACCTTACGTAAATTAAACCGTCCTTACACTGCTTTTGAAGACAGTGGTAAATTTTATAATTCTAAAAGAATGCCGTTTGGGATCACAAATAGAATGGCTAGGTGTGAAAGAATTTTGGATGAATTAATAAAAAAGAAATGCCGAAAGAGAATATTCGCGTATATAATTGACGTGACCAATTGCAGTATTAATGAAACTGAACAAGACACTAATTTGGCTACATTCAAAGAACTAATTGAAAAATACGTTATAACCTCAAATATGTATAAATGTGTCTACAAAGTAACGAAAATACAACTTCTGGACTATGAAGTAAAGTAAAGGAACCGTTATACAAGATCCTGAAAGAATGAGATTTCTGCGAGAATGCCCCTCTCCTGGCAATATGAAAGCTTAGAAGAGAATCGACAGAATGTTCGTTTACCATAGTCGTTGGGCCCCAAACGATTCGCTAAAATTCACGCGCTAAATAACAACACTATATTTCCCTTACCTTTCTAAAATAAAAGACTCTTTTGAATATTTGAAAATGGGATCAGAAAGAACTGTTAGTACACACTCTAGACGAAGAAAAACTCCTTAAAATTGAAACTGATGTTAGCTACGTGAGCTTTGCTGTGGCGCTAAATAGAGGAGGCAGGTGTCTTGTGTTCTGGTCTAGAACTCTAAACCCCTCTGAACGAAATCAATCCCCCGTAGAAAAAGAAGATAACACGAAGGAATCAAGGAATGGAGTTCTTAACTAAAACGTAAATATTTTCTTCTTGTCACGGACCAAAAAGCTCCTCCCTACATTTTCGATAGGTATAATACTCCGAAGACTAGAAACGAGAGAATTCATCGCTGACAAATTGAACTTTCCACTTACAAATATGGCATCAAATATCGACTGGGCATCGAAACGCGTGTCCAGATGTGTTAACTAAAGGACATTGCGCTTCTATCGTAAATATAGACCTTAAGGACTTACATAATAATCTATGTCATCCTGTAGTATCAAGAATGGTGCAGTTTATCAGCTCGAGAAAGTTACCCTATTCAACAGTGGAAGTAAAGAGAATGACTGTAGAAAAGCTAAGCTTTGTGAGAGGAGGAGGCAAATTAATCAAAGCCACTCAACCCTTTGAAAGACTGAATACAGATCTGAAAGAACCGCTTGCTTCCAATCGAGAAGGAAATAAGTATTTATTTACTAACATTAATGAATGTAGTAGTTTCCCTTTTGCATTTACGTGTAGGGACATGCTCGCTACAGCTATATTTAGTTTTTAAGTAAATTATTTTGCATATTTAGTTGGATAATTTGTATACACTCTAACAGGTAACCTAGTTTTATGTCGGGGGAATATTGTTTTTCAAGAGAAAGAAATACCTACTAGTAGGTGCACTGCAGTGTCCAGTGATTCAACTGAGGGGCTAAATCAGGAACCTGTAACGTGACTGGCCCAAACTCTGCGAAAATGTCCTCGCCTCAAATCATCTAACACGATCTAAGCGTATCAGCAAAGAGCCTAAAGTCTTGGTACCGAACATTAAAAAATAAAGAAAAATTTAATTTAGGTTATTTTGAAACTGCATTCCTTTTCTTTTGCCGAAATAAAATATAGCAATTTATTTACATTGTCAAAAGACAAGTGGGGGAGAATGTTGTATTCATATGAAAATCCCTTTCTTTCTTTTTGTCTTCATGTATTTTTCTTTCTTTCTTTTATCTTTCTTAGTTCTTTCTCTTTGCCCTTCCTTCTTTTACGTCTTCTTCAATACTTCTTTCTTTCTTTGTCGTTTTTCTTTCACTCTTCTTCCTAATTTCGTCTTCTTCATTTCTTCTTTTCTTTTATCTTTCTTTGTTCTTTCTCTTTACTCTTCTTTCTTTTAAGTCTTCTTCACTAATTCATTCTTTCATTGTCCTTTTTCATTCATCCTTCTTCCTAATTTCGTCTTCTTCATTATCTTTCTTCCTTTGTTTTATCTTTCTTTGTTCTTTGTCATTGCCATTCTTTATTTGACGTCTGCTTCACTACTTCTTTCTCTGTCCCTTTTCTTTCATACGTCTTCCTTTTTTTCGTCATTTTCATCTATTCTTTCTTCTTTTTTCCATACTTCTTCTTTTTAGGTCTTTTTTTCACAAATTCCTTCTTCCTTTCTTTTAAATTTGTTTTTCTTTTTCTTACATGTTTCTTTCGTTTATGTCGTCTTCTTCTTTAATTCTTTCTTACTCTCATTTATCTTAGTTTTTACTCAAATCGATACCATTTTTTTTCTTCTAACAGTGTCACTTCTTCGAGTTTCATCTTTTGCATTTCATTCCGTTAGTAATCCTTCGTCCTTTCTTGATTGTTTGTTTTTATCTTACTTTTCACATTCCTTTGTGAACAATTCGTTACTTCCATCGACAACAGTCATTCCTTCTGCCCTAATTCGCTTTCGTTTCTAGATTTATCTAATTGATTTTGATCCCAAATCACCCATTCTTCGTTGATTCTTTTTTACAAATTTTTTTCTGCTATCATTTCTCTCATTGTTTTGGCATTTTATTTTAATTTTTAATCATAACGTCCCGAGCAAAGCAATACAAGTCCCAAGTATTCAATGGGTTACCGCGAATGAAATAATCAGTTTCGGCAAATAAGGAAAAACTTTGAAGGGATCAAAGGATAATAATTGATATTGGCTTTAAATATTTGGAGATCGTCGTTAAGGGTTAGCAGAGAAAACAAAAGAGAGTTCCACAAGCGAGAAATGTGAGAGAAGAAACTATTAATTTATGGTTACATCTGGTAAATCCAACAATGAATTTCTAACTTGTCTGGCAATCGAGCATCGCACCTCTACTTTTTGTAAAGTCAAGATATCAGTGAAGAACGCTCAATTGAACAACTACGGGGAAAATATTTACCGAAATGTAAGGAAAAATATTTCTTTCTTTCTTTCCTTCTTTCTTTTTTCTTTCTTTCTTTTCTTCTGTCTTTCTTTTTTCTTTTTTTCTTTTCTTCTGTCTTTCTTTATTTTTTTCTTTCTTTTCATTCTTTCTTTTTTCTTTCTTTCTATTCTTTTACCTTTCTTCTTTCTTTCTTTTTCTTTCTTTTCTTTTGCCTTTCTTCTTTCTTTCTTTTTTCTTTCTTTCTTTTCTTTTGCCTTTCTTCTTTCTTTCTTTTTTCTTTCTTTCTTTTCTTTTGCCTTTCTTCTTTCTTTCTTTTTTCTTTCTTTTCTTCTTTCTTTTGTTTCTTTCTTTTTCATTTTTTCTTTTTTCTTTCTTTCTATTATTTTACCTTTCTTCTTTCTTTCTTTTTCTTTCTTACTTTTCTTTTGCCTTTCTTCTTTCTTTCTTTTTTCTTTCTTTCTTTTCTTTTGCCTTTCTTCTTTCTTTCTTTTTTCTTTCTTTCTTTTCTTTTGCCTTTCTTCTTTCTTTCTTTTTTATTCTTTTCTTCTTTCTTTCTTTCTTTCTTCCTTTCTTTTCTACTTTTTCGTTTTCTTTCTGTTCTTCTTTCTTTTTTTCTTTCTTTCTTTCTTTGACTCTGATCATTTTATCTTTTCTTTCCTCTATAGACCATTTATTTTAATTTTGTTTCTATCATTTTCTTTTCTTGGCTCAATTTTTCATTACTTCCATTTTTCTAATTTTCTTCCCTCTTTCATTTCACATTTCAGCAGACTTCAAAGCCCCCCCCCATTCCCAAATTGTAATTTCATATACAATTTCATGTCTAATTTCAGCTTCAACTTCACTTGAACTCATGCATCATACTTACTAATATATTACAGCCTTAATAAACGAAGCAATAAATTATCCGCCTTTTTGCTCTTAACAGCAAAAAAACACTACTAATAAAAATTCAACACCTTTTTGCAACGTCAATTATTACCGCTATCCTTAATTCACTTCAAACAACTTCTATTCGACTATATCAGTAAACAGTATGAGTACAAAACATACATGGGTAACATTTGCAGAACCTTCCCAGGAGTGTGCTGATAATCCTTCTTCCTTGCTAAGAAACTTTTTAAAGTGATGTTTACCCTGTAAAGGATCCAAAAGCTACTCAAAATAGAAAGTTATATGGTAAGTGGCACTCCAAGCTAGCAGATAATGCCAGCAGGACGCAGAAGCTACTGGAAGTTAAAGAGAAAGAAAAATCCTTCAGAATAAATCGGAAACCAAACCCTAAACAGAAAACAAGGGATAAAGCTCAACTGGACGATGGACGAACCTCTCTACTCCTAATGAAGAAAAAAATATTAGTAAATAAAATATCAGAGTTATAGGCGGAAGCCTTAGATGCATAGAGTTGAAATAGATTTTCGAAGGGACTGAAAAAAAAATTCTATAAAGAAACAAGTGATAAGCCTCTATTCTTGT
Source organism: Acanthosepion pharaonis (assembly GCA_903632075.3). Lineage (NCBI taxonomy): Eukaryota > Metazoa > Mollusca > Cephalopoda > Sepiida > Sepiidae > Acanthosepion > Acanthosepion pharaonis. The sequence goes on along the minus strand of CAHIKZ030000502.1, from coordinate 91,878 downwards.
TCAAAAGTCTTGGGTCGGGGAGCATAAACTTAACGATAGGCAAACCTATGTCTTCCCATTGAGTAAAAAAAGCATTTAATCAATTGTAAAGTTCAGAGTATTAGAAACATAGATTTGAATTCGACTTTAGAAGAAAGCGAAAACTCAATGCTAAACACGAAACAAATGTTAAACCTCGACTTCCGTTCCAAAGACCGGGGAGGAATCCGAACCGGATGGTAGGGGAACCTCTCTCTCTCTATAGAGAAAAAATGATTCTGATCTTTGCTTGTTCGGTTAAATGTTGGAAATGGGTCTAGTTAACGAAATTTTCTACAATTAAATATCTATGAAATAGAAACTTGAACCTATATCCAAACACGAAATTGTTGGTTCTATTTCAATTTTTATTCTGAAGATTAATTAATTAATTAATTAATCATCATCACCAGTAGCAGTATTAGTAGCAATAGTCGTCGTCTTCTGCATACTCATTCGTTTCTTAGTATTTAGGATACTACTTGCCACTACTTTATAAATAATGAAGTATTCCTTTTTGATCTCATGGAAAGACGGAAAATATACAACAGAGAGGCTGTTTGTTTTCAATAATAGAAATCTGTAAAGAAAGCCAGAAAGAAAAGGAAATATAAAATAAATATGAGCAATAGCTTTCGCATGCTTTTCACGTTTTCTTCAATGAAATGGAAAATCTTTTTAATTTAGATCTTTTTATTTGTACCCTCTTACTTCTTTAAATAATGGCATTCATTTATATTAATAAATGTCATTGTAATATTTTATTAAAGTTAAACGAGTATTTTGATTCATTAGTTTTATAGTGGAACACACCTATTCTATAGTTAATAGACTCTCCCACCTATAATAACTAGGAGTCGCTCAGTGATTTGGTCCGAGTTCAATCTGAAGTCGGACAACAAGCTGAACGGTTGAACTTTCTGTCTTCGGGCGGGGAGGAACCCGAACGAGGCTAAGCCGAAGGGCGGATTCCCTTTCGGGGAGGTAAGCCGACCCTGAACCCGTTTACACGGGTTCAATGGGCATATTTTTGGCCGAGTCCACTGGCTCGGAGATCCCACGTTAAACCGGCCTTGTGCCACATGATGCCCACGAGGTGGGGTGACTAAATACTCTCAGCGAGTTGGTTAGTCAGTCGATGTCGGACGACCGTTAGTCGGATACTAAAGTATCAGCCACCACCACTAGATTTCTCTGCGTCATTACCTATTATATCAAGTTTCTAACATTTTGTAAGTCGAACCTATTTTAGGACCGACTTAGTACAAATACAAGCCTCCACTGTGAAACCACTCTACAACAATCAGAAAATTCAAATAGCACAACTGTGAATTGCGTATGCGTAGACATTTCTTATTATACGAAATGTTACCTAATACAAGGTTCAAATTGCAGTCGGGGTAGAAGGTTAATGCATGAGGTGTGTGATGCAAATTTTATAAAGAAAACATTGCGATAGACCCTTGAGTTGAGATTAAGGTTGTTGTTTTTATGGGAGGATCTACACAAGAGTTTCGGATAAAAGCAATGCAATGGTCTGTGAGTTCATATATAACTCGGCTCTTATCCAAGATTGCCAGACAGTTTTTGAAATCGCTCCCACTGCCGTCAAACGCCGGGACCCTCGGTCCACCCAATAATCCTCTCAGGTCAGCTGGCAATCCCTGTCTAACCCCATCTTCCTCTTTGTCTAATCTATCTGATTCATAGTCCGACACATTTAAAAAGAAAGACAATCTGAGCAGCAACAATCGAAATCTGGGAGATCAAACAAAGTGTCCTACCTGACAGACGATTTTCCGCTCGTTCCTCTCAGGTTCCGGGTCGTTGCACTAGAGTATATGGAACCGTATAGCCAAAGCCAACCAAAGTCCTTTAGTTCCTACTCTAGTTTGTTTCGATTTCAGTCCTTGAGAGGCCGTCCTAGTCGAAACTTTTTCAGCAACTCCTGCTGTCACGGTACTAATTTTGACAGTGGCTGTTCCAGGGTCCTCTCCTGTGGTCACGGCACCAATTGTGACGTCTCTCTACAGCCTTCGATCGCCCCTAGCTGCTTCGTTCAGGTGTCGCCGCTCCAAACGTGACGTCCACCTGTCTGCGTCAGTAGTGTTGTCCCGTCCTGTGACGATCAACTGGCTTGGTATTGGTCGTGGCACCCAAATGTGACGTTCTAACCTTTTGGGGATTCGGATGGGAATCTGGTCAGATCCGATATCAGCCTTGTCGTTCCCAACTCGCTTCCAAAGTCTGGTTACCAAAGTAACTGCGTTGATCTCCAGTCTGCCTACCCACGTTGTGAATTGATCTTAGGCAGACGAAATCAATCAGTGGTTGGGGCCGTAATGCAAGTTGAGTTCAAATGAGGGTGTTATCACACAAATATGTATAAAAAAAAAATAAAATGATAACTCAAAAGTTCAAGGTATCAAAAAAGGATAACAATATTTTATATCTGGTTGCTGGATACATAGGACTGCATCTATCTCCCGACCCGCTATATGGATTGTGACACGTTGTTTTTGTTAGGTGAGTTTTAACATCTTAAGTTGTCTGTTCTTTAAGAAATTGGTTCTTGGTGTGTCTTCAGGCGATAGTCGAAAATCTTATTTTGGTGGTATGGATCTAAGTCGCTCTTCAAAATAAATTGTTCTTGGATTGAAGATGAGTTCGGAAGTTGCGCGAATCTTTCAAGTCAGCTTTGCGAGGCCTGTTTCAACTGAGCACTGAAGACTGAACTCTGGAAAACCGGAGTCCGAACTTAACTGATTTCTGCTCGCTGCGACTTTGCTTATATGGACGCCGACCAAAACCGGGGTGGGCTTTGTCGGGGTTGGAGGTTCCTCGATAATTCTAAATCCATATCCACTTCTTTTATTTTTTGGTCAGGAATTTTCCACTCCTTTCCATTTTTGAAGTCTTCTCCCCCACCTTCTCTTATTCTCATATGGATATCTCACCATACTTCAGAGGGGCGTCAACGGTTCTCCCCACTTCTTCGTAGCAACTTCTCATACCTATCCTCTAAATGGGCGGCGGCGACCCCCCCCCCCTTGCGTCACGTGATCACCTCCGCCTGGCCCTCGTTGACATTCGGCCCATGGCGTCCAACCGGGTGGGTGTGACCCGGCTAGCTTTGTTTTACGAAAAAAAATATATCTTGCTCAAAAAAAATTATCTTTTTCTTTTCCTTTTCTTTCCTTTCTCGCAGCACTCATTCCCAATGTCACCTGGGATCTATCAATGCCAATTATCAAGTGGGTAGTCGTCTAGCGAAACACAGCCGATTCCCGTCTCAAAAAACAGTTTCATTGTCCTAGCCGTATTTGCATTCTTGGTGCCAATTTCTGATAACATAGTTTTATTATCATAACCGAATTCTAACACCCATAGATGTCTTGTCAAAACGGCAAAGACTTAACCCAGGGTTGGCTTCGTGTGCGGTTAACAGATGGCCTATTAAATCCTTTCCCGACAATATTGTTTGCCCCCTCTGACACAGTTAATTTTTCTTATCTATCCAAAGCTCTGTATTCACCTGGTCCTTGTCAGGCAATCCTCCGACACTGGCCGTCAGAATTTTCACCATCTTTTTCCATTATCAAAATAACATTGTCGAAATGTCTCGGAGTTTAGCTAGCCGGTCTGTAGTTTGTCAGATGTTCGCCAGCATTAAGTGGCTGTTATCTATTCCCGATAACACAAGTCCGCCACCACAACACAGTCGATTTTATTATCCATTTAGAATTTTCTGCAATGGCAATGAAACCTTTCACCATTTGCTACTTATCAAAATAACAATGTCAATGTCCTCGGTCGTGGATGGTTTCTTTTATCATTTAAGCTTAAGTCTCGCCTCTCTTTTCCTTTCTTTCCTTTCTCTTTTTCCTTTCTTTTTTTCCTTTTTTCTTTTTGTGCCCCTAAATGGTGTCACAACAGAAGAAATCTGAAGATTTGCAGCCCAAACATGGCAACAATATTCCACTTATGGTCGAATCTAATTCTTTTCAAAATGAAACATCATAGGAAACCTTTTAATGAGTCTATCGGAACATTTTTTCAATCAATCTAAGGAATCCAACTAGAACTTCGATGATCTTACGGGAAGCGGTGTTTCAATGTGATGTGGCCATAGGCTGCCCAGAAATAGCTTACCTGCTTGCTTTATTTTGTTTATTTTGTTTTACAGCATATAAACATCGTGAGTTATTTAAAGGCGACAAGATTTTAGGATAGGTTTGCATGAATAGAATACATGTTTTTTATTTTTTTTTTTTTTTTTTTTTTGGTTTTTTTCAAAAATGTATTCCTGGTAATATTTCTTTTCCTGAAAATTCATTTCTGGTAATATTTTTTATGCATTCTTTCTGATTCTATGTATCTTCTGACATGCGCCACGACACTTCAGAACATGATTGGTTATGGCTCTCTATAATTTCCTATCACTTGTGCTTCAATTGTTCATTGTCTGTCGCAAAAAAATGCCGACAGTTTCTTTCTGATTGTTAATACTAAATATCATAGCAATACTAAAATTAGCAAGGATACCAAGGATACATACTTTCCTTATTTTCGTGGAATTCCCTCTGATAGTTATTTACGATGGGGAAAGCAGATAGGTATAAATGCTGTAGATCGCGACAGTATTCACAATTATTAGTATTCTGTCTTCATAACTCTTCTGGAAAGCCTATCAATAAGTACTTATCTACAGTTAAATGGATATTTCTGCTGGCCGAATTCACATCTCACCATGGTCAATTTGTCAGGAAGGTACCTTTTAATATTATCGCCTTTTGTGGGAGATATATTCTAAGCATGGGCAAATTATAGGCTTATAAAAATATCTGTTCAACAGAATTTTCTTAATTATGTCAGGTAATTCATTATACAATCTATCTATCTATCTATCTATCTATCTATCTATCTATCTATCTATCTCAATTTATTCATTATCTATCTATCTATCTATCTATCTATCTATCTATCTATCTCAGTTTATTCATTGTCTATCTTTCTATTTATCTATCTCAGGTTATTCATTATCTATCTATCTCCAGTTTATTCATTATCTATCTATCTATCTATCTATCTATCTATCTATCTCATCTTTATCTCAGTTTATTCATTTATTCATCTATCTATTCATTCATCATCTATCTATCTATCTCAGCCGTTTCACATCTATCTATCTCCTCTGTTCGTATCTATCCATCTATCTATCTATCTATCTATATATATATATATATATATATATATATATATATATATATATATATATATCCCAGTTTTTTTGATATCAATATTTATCTGTCTATCTATCTATCATCTATCTATCTCAGTCTGTTGTTGCGTGCTTGCATGCTTGTGCGGTGCGTCCGTCCGAGCATAATGATTTATGAGTTATTTATACATTAAGTATTTTTTATTTTAACATTCTTCAAATAGACAATTTTCTTAATTAAAACATTTTTAAGTTAAAGACAGACAAAATGAAATCTCGTTTTGATGTTTCGTTCCCTTGTTTGTAGAGTAATCATTTTTTTATTCCAGTTTCTTTAAACAAATAATATTTTAAATATTTAAAAAATATTTTTGACATATTTAAAAAATATTTTCAAGTGAATAAGATTTAAAAATAATTACTTATTTTCCTTATTTTCGTGGAATTCCCTCTGACGACGGGGAAAATAGATGAGCACAACTAGTAGACATCACGATAATATTTATAATTATTAGTATTCTGTCTTTGTAGCGAAGAAAATGATGCTTGTACGACTATCAATAATTTCTTATCTACGGATGCTTATCCTGGCCGTTAATGAGAGCCGGCTTCGAATTTCACCAGGTTCAATTTGTCAAGCAAGTCACTTTTGATATTGTTGCCCTTTGTGGAAGAATTCTAATCCTGGACGAATTATAAACTTATAAAACCTCCTCTTCAAGACAAGACAAGAATATAATTATGTCAGGTATCCATTACACATTGTAATCATACTAAAGGTTTGGTTTAGTTTATTTTGTTTTACGACATATCAACATCAGGGTTTTATTTCATACCAAGATTTTTAGGATAGGTTCGTATGAATAGAATTTTCTTTTTCAAAAATGTATTGCTGGCAATATTGTTTTTATGTATTGCTGGTAATTATTTTTTCAAAAGTGCATTGCTAGTAATAATTTTTTTTAATATATTGCAGGTAAGAATTATTTTTTCTTTTTAAAAGTATTGATGGTATTTTTTTTTCTTCAAAGATATATTGCTGGCATATTTACTATAAAAAATCTATTTTTATACATTCATAGTGCTTTAACCCCTTTAGGGGTGGGGGGCTCACTATTTACCACTGGGAATCTAACAGGTGCTACCACCCAAAGTGGATCTGAGAACAACGGCAATAGAGAGGCGGATCCACGCTCCTTAAAACCTTCCAATGACATGCCTTGCTGCCGGATGTAGTTTATCGTCATACCCAGGAAGCTAGCTTATTTGCATCCTGCACACAAATTCTTGGTACAGCAGTGAGAGGTGAGAGTAAATCCTTTTGTGTACTTGTGGCTTAACTCAATCTGAGATAAGTTGAAACTCTACACATGTGTTTCTAGATATAAAGGAATAAAATCTTGTCTTATTTTACGCCCTACCATTACCCCAGATATATAAAACCATAGGATTATAAAGAAAACATTTCGATAGAAGTGTTGCAGAATATCGCTTGTTGTACGGAAGAAGAAACGAGATAGAAAGAAGAAAGCAACGTCAACTGAATTCTCGAAATAAGACATATATATATATATATATATATATATATATATATATATATATATATATATATATTTCAATTAAATCAAATAATTTTCATTTAAGTCAAATTTAAATTCATTTTAAAGAATAATAAATTTGCATCATTTAATGGTTTTAAATTTCGATTTAATGCTTTTAATCTATTTATATAAGGTTTGAAAATCTCTTATTTAAGTAACGCACTAATCAACTGTTTGAGATAAATTATGAGATAAGTGACGAAGCCATCGTTCTAAGTAATGCGGTTATAGTTGCATTTTTTTCTTAAATTTTAGATAAAAGGAGAATCTTGTATTTGACATTCTATTCTTCTATGAGCCGTATACCTACAGGAGATGGACGATCATATTTCTCCATAATATATTAAGCTTGTCGATTGACATGATTAAGTCAGGGAATTGGTTTTCCTTCACCTTCTCCCTGGTGTTTTTATTGAGAAACTAACTCAAGTTAGTAGGCCGTTAACTCATCAAGAATTATTTAGATAGCTGAAAGGTCTTGTTTTCCGTCCTACAGACCAGCTAGACACGCTCTTCACTTCCAATAAAGTGGTCCGGGGACACAACTTAGAGTCCGATCACCGAACAATCATTATATATATATATATATATATATATATATATATATATATATATATATATATATATATGTCCTTAGCAACTCGAAGAATTTAGAGAACGCTATTTTCATATTGTTAACTGAAAATTTCGTCAATTACTGTCACGTGTGGAGATTGCGGAGTTGACGGATTCAACAATTTTCTTTTGATTTCTTGATACTGTTCTGTATGTTTGTTTGGGAGAATTCTTATTAGAAAGGTGAAATTGGGAAAAGGCCTGGGCGTAGATTAATATTTGGCTAATATTCAATATATATATATATATATATATATATATATATATATATATATATGTGTGTGTGTGTGTGTGTGTGTGTGTGTGTGTGTGTATTACAAGTGGAATTAAGATAACTTTAGTTAATAAACATTTTCACCTACAAATTTTAAAATCCGCAGGATTAAAATTAAAATCAAAATTAAGATTCGTAGGTGAAAATCATTAACTGAATTAAAATCATTAATCCTAATTGTAAAGAAAGTTTTAATGAAGATAAAAATTGAGCGCTCATGTATGAGTCAGTTTTAACATATTTCAAATTTTATTTTTTAATGCGACTCGCGTGGATTATACCAACAGATTACTATATATATATATATATATATATATATATACAATCGGCGACAGCCTGTTACATGCTTAAACCCCGTCATCATGAAAGCCTAACGATTGCCTTTAAGCATGAAACTGACCTCAACGCCTACTCTTATATTTAAATATGCTCCAACCCTGATACTGAGTACTTTAATCCATCAATATAGCATACATTAAAACTATACTTTTAACACACTGACACACACGTAAACACAGACACACTCATATATATTCACGTGGTGTATCTATTATAGGCATTCATTATTCCAAATACTCTCGTACTTCAATATATATGCTTCTTTGTTACAGCATTTGTAAGATCTTTTGATAAAAAATCTATTAGAGGGAAAATTGTTTCTTGAGTGTATGGATGCCATTTACTGCGAATATTTTGTGTCATATATTAATTGAATACCTACAGGAATAATTATTGAAAATCTTTAGTTTGATTCAGTTTTCAGCACTTCGCCCTGCAGTAGATTGCAATATGATGCAATGGGATGATATTTCTCAATGTAATTTCACGAAGGCTGGATGTTATCGATTTCACCTATTCACGAATGTGTTTGGCAGCAACCTCATAATGGTAAATGCAATATAATGGTTTGGAAACAATATCCGTAGAAAAAAAATCATATCAGGTTTGTGCAAATGTTTAAATAATGTTGTTTTCTTGGAAAGGAGAAGAAATAACGAGGAAGAAAAATTCAATGTAGGAGAATAAAAATGGTCACTGTACTACAGAATTCGGAATATGACCTGGCATGAGTAAGAGCAAAGAATTGTCTGAATTTCTGGGATGAGGAATTAAAATATTTAATTGCTTCTTCTTCTTCTTCTTCTTCTTCTTCTTCTTCTTCTTCTTCTTCTTCTTCTTCTTCTACTGCTGCTGCTGCTGCTGATGGTGTTGATGTTGCTGCTTTTTTCTGTTCTTGCTTCTCCCTCTTCCGCTTCTGTTGCTGCTGCTGCTTCTTCTTCTTCTGTTGCTTCTCCTCCTCCTTCTTTTTCTTCGTGCGAAGAATTGCCTGAATTCCTGGGATGAGGAGTTCTGCTTCTGTTGTTGCTGCTGCTGATGATGTTGCTACTGCTGTTTTTCTTTTTTCTGCTGCTGCTTCTAATTCTGCAGCTGCTTTTTCCTCTTCTTATTCTTCTTCTACTGCTGCTGCTGTTGCTGCTGCTGATGATTCTTCTTCTGTTGGTTCTACTCCTCCTTCTTTTTCTTGAAGCGAAGAATTGTCTGAATTTCTGGAATGAGGAGTTAACATTATTTACTTTAATTTCTTCTTCTTCTTCTTCTTCTTCTTCTTCTTCTTCTTCTTCAGCTGCTGCTGCTGCTGCTTTTTCTAATTCTGCTTCTTCCCTTGCTGCTCCTTTTCTTCTACTTCTGCTGCTTTCGCTTCTTTTGCTGCTTCTTCTTTTATCAATCTTCTATGGACAATATCCTTTATTGGATATATGAAAACTAGCTTCAAGCCATAGTTGATTGTGTCTCTCCAAAATCTTCTATACTTTGTAGCTTATAAGTAATTTTGTGTTTTTGCTATTTCTCTTAAATCTTGTTTCGCCATTTATTTACTCGCTCTGTCTTGTGAGTATCAGATTTTCCAAGCTATCTTTCATCATTATCCTCCCTAGAAATTTCAAGTATCGCTTCCTGATGTTAAGTATAAGTTTCCTTCTATTTCTATTTTCGCTAAATCTTCGACGTTGCTAAATTGTTCAATCCATGGTATTTCCATCCTCCTCCTGCAGAAACACGTTTCCGCTGCCTCAAGACTTCACTTCATTCATTAGGGGATTTTCCAGAATTCACAGATATATAGCAGAACTGATATTACATAACAGTTCTATACCTTTTGTTCTTAACGAAATTTTCCTGTTTCTTAATACTTTGCTTAGCTTTTCGAAGGCATATTTCGCTACCCCAATGCGACTTTGGATTTCTGTACCGTACATTCCGTTGTTGCTATTATCACATTATATAGTGCAATATCGTCACGGGTTAAAATCCTGGCTTGTGACATTTTGTGACATATTTAGTTTGAGATTAATCCTTATGTTAGACAGTGTGTACACGACCTCAGAGTTAGCAATAACTGAACAGTACTAATTAAGAACTAGACAATATATCCCTGGACCTGGTCAGCGAAAAGATAACTGCCTACACTCGTAGAGTTCATTTCAACATACATTGAAAGGTAACCGAATCAACAAGCAGCTGATGAAGACCGGAAGTACAACAGTCGGAACATTGTGAAACAATAACAAAGATGGTGACACTGCTGGTAAATAGTAGGTATGTAAAATACTATGAACCGCCATGTATTTATCCCGCAGTTCAAAACACTTAGCACAAAAAATATGATGAAAACATTTGGCAGCTGACCTCTCTCTGTCTGTTTTGTTTTACTTAGTTTTACTGTATATCAAATTAAATGAATGATTTAATACCGGCAATATAGTTATTACTAGTATTTTTCCAATATGATGTAATATTTCTTTCTTCAAAAATGCATTGCTGGTATTAAAACCTATTTTTACATTTTCATACTGTTTTGACCCCAGTTTGATGTTTAAATATTTGCCCATAGCTGGGACCCTAACAGTTGCTACCATTCTGGATCAGGGTAGATCTAGGAACAAGAGCAATTAATACGTGGTGCCATGCTCCACAAAACCTTCTGCTCGGAGTCCTTGCTACCGGATTTAGTTTATCGTCGTACCCAGGACACCACATGGGCGTGGTGGTCATACCCCTTTTCAGAGTGGTTGTCAACGTATTCTGAATCCGCAGCTGACCAGACATTTATCCTGCTCTAAGAGCTCAGTGAAGAAATCTGGTGTATAAATTTCAATACCTGCAAAACTAACCGAGTACCTATTTGACATCACCTCTCAGACACTGTTTTTTTTACCAATTCCTAGCCTATTCACTTCACACCTATTATGTCCGATCCATCGATAACGAAGCTGCGAAAACAGTTGGTTCTTTGTATATGACGTATATATATATATATATATATATATATATATATATATAGCTTTTGAACAATAAAAAATATTAAAAATTAAAATCTTCAGACACACTGGCCTCTATATTAATATTCTTTCGTTTTTATTATTTCAGTTAGATTCCTTGACTAGTTTCGGCTAACATGGCCATCATCAGGAGAAAAAATCATCAGGATATATATTAAATAATTAAGGAAGATAAAACCTTAAGTTTCCATGAACATAATTTATTTCCACATAAAATATATTTTTTCCTGGTTCATCAGGTCACATCTCTAGTTACAAAGGAATTTGGTTTCTTTTATTTTTAAGTTTTTGAGGGATAGTTTTAGATTGATATAAGGTGAAAGGGGAGGTGGAAGGGAGAGAACTATATAACGATCTATATTGAAAATGGAAAGAAGGGATAAGTTTGTTCTTAAAACCATCTTTAATAATTCACGTAGGTTCAAGTATACTCACTCAGACAATTTGACTTCTTAATTAATATTTAGACAAGAAGAAAAAAGAAGACAAATTTTAAAGCAGGAGAGAGGTGAAAAGAGGAAGAAGTAAAAAGATAGAAAGATTTAAACAGAAGAGAGGAGGAAGAATGAAGAGTGAGTTATCATATGTAGTCATATCACGGTGACACTTGAAAACCAAACATCTATGATGTATTTTATAGTTAATACATAAAGTATTAAAGATTATCAGCATAGCAGGAATTAAATAAGATATACACAAATAAAATATATACAAATCCACATATCTACACCTATATACATATGTATATATCTACATATATACATATATGCATCTATATATACAGGCACATAAACACGCACAACACAGT
>CAHIKZ030000502.1:35000-75000 GCA_903632075.3 Acanthosepion pharaonis | reverse complement strand
TGAGATTAAATCAAATTGGCAGTTTATTAAAATAATTATCAATAAGTTGTTAACAAGGGGAAGAAATGACTCTTTAATTTTAATGCCACCAAAATGAATTTTTTTTTTAATCATAGTGAAGCATTTTTTCTTCAGTCAGCATGGCTGATGCTAATCTCTGGAAGACTAAATCATTACGACTTCTCGGTCAAACGTTTTATACTGATATGAAATGGGACGATTTTATCGACGTCAGTTGCTAGGAAATTTTGTTCAGTGTCGTTCTAGACAATTTTTCTGGACAGAATCTATCTTTCACATTTATAAAGGAGGCACGATTGATAAATGGATAGCGGCTCGGATTGAAGAATCGTAGAGCCGAGTTCAAATTGCAGTTGACTGTTACATTCACTTACGTGCAAATACCTTTGGGAAAGGTATGAATCCTCGTCTTCTCCCATCCCTAGATATGATAAATAGCAGGACAGACCGAGTTCTATAGCCTTGGATGGTAACTGGTGTACCGCAGAAAGAAATGGCAACCTATTGCGGGAAAAAAATCTGCCTCGTCAGTCATGTATCAAAATATACATGATCGCCTAAGCGTGTATCACGCATGGCACATAACTGACTGTGCATGAATTAACCTTGTCTTTTTTATTTTACGTGGATTTTTATTTCCTCTCAATGAGATGTGTAATGAATAGCAGTAATAGGTAAATAGCAGGACAGACCCGGTTCTATAGCCTTGGATGGTAACTGCTCTAAAGAAGAAAGAAATGACAACCTAGTGCGGAAAAAATATCTGCCTTTTCAGTCATGTATTGAAAGATACATGATCGCTTAAGCGTGTATCACGCATGGCATTTAACTGACTAACATTTATAAATCTACGATTCGTCCGTACATTGCATATCGCTGCTGGTCTCGTGTTCCTAATATATATATCTACAGATTGTTGACAAATTCACTCATCGGTCCTGACGTAGAATCTCGATTTCAGTCACTTACGGCTGTGATGTAGCTTCTCTTCGCCAAATATTTAATATAATTATTTCCTCTTTCGTACAGAGACTTCAGTACTATATTGGAAGATAGGTCTCCTATTTTAGTGTTGAAATTTCTTGATTCAAAGGATTTAGGGTAACATGTCTTCCCTCAAAATTCTCGCTTATTGAACTTTCTTCCGTCTCCTGGATTTTGTCTGAATTATGATCCACAAATATTTAAATACAACGCCAATCTTCATTTTCTGTCATTTCGAAGCCTTTCTGATATTTTTTTTTTCTCTTCTCAGTTTTTTTTTTTTTAATCATTTCACCCCAAGTAAAATTATAAAGCCACTTAGACGCAAGGGAGTTACTGAGTGTGACAAAACATAGGTAAGATGAAACATTATTAAGGAGAGAGAACAATTAAAATAACAAGAACTTTAAAGACAAAATATAACAATTGACGTTTTATTTAAGTTTTTTTACGATGAAGAAGTCAGACGAGCATTCCACAAGCCAGATGTGCCAAAGAAGAAAACTTTAAACATCGCAATTAGGGTTACATCTAACCATTCCAACTGTAAAATGATGAGACCTAACTGCCAAACTAGTATTGCGCTTCAATTCATAAAGTCTAGATACCAAAAAGAAAATCTCACCCGATCAATTGCCGTGAAAATATTTCCAGAAAAGGCACAAGAAAGATACGTTACAGCGTTCGAAATGGAACTGGTGCCAAGATACCATGACAGAACCAGTAATATTGCAAATGTTTTTTTTTGTTTTTTTTTAATGTTTTTATCAAGAATCTGTGAAAAGATAGAAAACGCATCCTTACCATAAGTTTATTCCACTGTCAGTAAAATCTTTCGTCTTAGTGGCTTTATCGCCTTACTCGTGGTTAAATGTTTTTTTTAAAAAAAAGGTCATCTAGTAAGATAGGGTAGAGGCGGCTTCATAGCTATATAAGTAGCAAAAACAATCCTTAAGTTTGGGGAACATTGGCTGTAGTTTGATCAGAAGAAATACAGGTTTCACCTGGTCGTCATACCTGTTACGTATGGATGAGTACATCTCTATTTTTCAGCCAGCATATGTAGTAGAGAACAAGTAACATCCCCCCCCCAGTTGCACAGAGACTCTATCACCACAACTGGTCATAAGATTATGATGCTGATGAAGATGATGATTTTTGTCATATGCTAATTTCAAATTTGTCCAAATATAGTCGTTCTTCATACGACCACACAATGTCATGAGGGAGAAGATGATATACAAGCAGAGAAAGTCTAAATCGATCTTCTTTATAGTAAATTGAATCATTTAAAATGTTTCTATTCCGTTTCGTACCTACCTAGAGATTCTATATTTTCACAAAAAAAAAACTTACAACTTTAAAAGTTTATTTCTTTTTATGTTTTATTTTGCTAAAGCCTCGAAAAATATTTCAAAATTTCATAGTTAACTAAATTAGTCCCTCTGTTTTTTTGGGATTTTTTTTCTTTCAATTTAAATGTTACCTTTTAATTATTCGGTAAAATTTCATAATTGAATTTTTCATACATTCATTTGTTACAAATTTATCCTGAAAGCTCTTCTCTGAAATTAGTTAACTTGATTTATTTGTTGTTTTTGTTGTTTTGTTTTTTTTTTTTGTTTTTTTTTTGTTTATATTTTTTTTTCCTGGAGGTTCAGTGCGAAAAAAAATTGTTTGTCTTTGGTCATTGCTCGAAAAATAATGCACGCTGGTAGTTTTAAAACAAAATTTTAAATAATTACAATGCATAATGAATATAACCAAGTAAAATGAGTTGTTATTTCTCCCTGTAACCCATAAGCACTTCCGGCGGAAGTCCATTATCATCTATTGTTATCAACGGCAGGAAAATTTAACGACCGCCGGGTTAGATGCATCAACGTTATACACACCAATCTGCATTTGTTTAATATTAAGAGAATCTTTGCGAAGATGAGAGTAGAGGCTAGGGTGGAACGAGGTGTGTAAAAGTTTATACGAGGTAAAAGAAAGATGGCGCGCATTCTGAAGGTAAGATTTGCGTTATTATCAGTTTCATAACGCCAATAATTAGCAGATAATGAAATCGGTCGTAACGATAATTAGGGTCAAGAGAGAAAGTAGGAAATAAGAAAAAACGATAAGGAAAAATAGGAAAGATTGAGAGGAAGAGATTTAAAATAGTTTGGGAAACTGTAAAAAAAATCTTGATAAAGAAGAGAAATGCGAAGAAAGAGAAGATGCTTTAATTGGGAAAATTCGTAGAAAGAAATTCAAGAAGAAAAAAGAAACAAGAGATTAGAATAAGTAGAAAATATGAGACGGATATAAAAACATCAGAAAACGTGAAAGAAGAAGAGAAATAAATGTTTCAATTAAAAGAAAAAAAGTGACAAATGAAAGATGAATAGTGGAAATTTAATGAGAGAAGAAAAAAAGAGGCGGAAGAAAAAGAAGATGAGTAAGAAGAAGAGGAAGAAGAAGAGGAAGAAGAAGTATAAGAAGAGGGAAAGGAGGAAGAAGCAAAGGTAGAAAAAGAAGAATAGGAGGAATAATAATAATAATAACAAGAATATGTAAGAAATGTTTCAATTAAAAGAAACAAGGGGACAAATGGAATATGAAGAGGTGAAATTTAATGAGAGAATAAAAGCGGAGGAAGAAAAAGGAGAAGGAAGAAAAAGAAGTTGTAGATGAAGAAGAAGTGTATGAAGAGGAAGAGGAGGAGAAGCAAAGGTAGAAGAATAAGCGGAGGAGGAGGAGGAGGAAGAAGAAGAAGAAGAAGAAGAAGCGGAGAAGGAGGAGGAAGGCGGAGAAGGAGGAAGGAAAAGAAGAGGAAGAAGAAAAGAAGAATAGGAAAGAAAGGAGGAGAAAAGATGAGGGAAGAAGAAGAATAAGAAGGAGAAGAAAGGAAGGAAGAAGAAAAAGAAGAAGAAGAAGAAGAAGAAGAAGAAGAAGCGGAAGAAGAAGAGGAGGAGGAATAAGGAAATGGAAGAAAATGGAGGAGGAAGAAGAAAAAAGAAGAAGAAGAAGGAAGAAGAATAAGAAGAAGAAGAAGAAGAAGAAGAAGAAGAAGAAGAAGAAGAAGCGGAGGAGGAGGAGGAAGGCGGAGAAGGAGGAGGAAGAAGAAAAAGAAGAAGAAGAAGAAGAAGCGGAAGAAGAAGAATAGGAGGAGGAATAAGAAGAAATGGAAGAAATGGAGGAGGAAGAAGAAGAAGAAAAAGAAGAAGACTCGAAAGAAGAAGACTCAGAAGAAGAAGAAGAAGAAGAAGAAGAAGAAGCGGAAGAAGAAGAAGAAGAAGGAGGAGAAGAAGAAAAAGAAGAAGGAGGAGGAAGAAGAAGAATAATAAGAAGAAGAAGGAAGAAGAAGAAGGAGGAGGAAGAAGAAAAAGAAGAAGAAGAAGAAAAAAGAAGAAGGAAAAAGAAGAAGAAGAAGAAGAAGAAGAAGAAGAAGAAGAAGAAGAATAGGAGGAGGAAGGAAGAAAAGGGAAGAAAAAAGAAGAAGGAGGAGGTAAAAGAAGAAGAAGAAGAAGAAGAAGAAGAAGAAGAAAGAAGAAGGAGGAGGAAATAAGAAGAAGAAGAAGAAGAAGAAAAGAAAGAAGAAGTCCGAAAGAAAGAAGAAGAACAAAAGAAGAAGAAGAAGAAGAGGTTGGAGGAGGAGGAAGAATAAGAAAGAAGAAAAGATGAGGAAAAGAAAGAGATGTCAGAAGAAAAAGAAGCGGAAGAAGAAGAAAGGAGGAGAATAAATTAATGTTGAGATTAAGAAAACTCGAAAGAAGAAGACTCAGAAGAAGAAGAAAAAGAAGAAGAAGAAAAAAGAAGAAGAATAGAAAAGAACAAAGAAGAAAAAAGAAGAAAATAAGAATTTAGGTCATGGAAAGAAAACAAGAGATGTCAGAAGAAAATGAGCGGAAACAGAAAAGAGAATAAATTATGTTGGAGATTAGAAAACTTGGCAAGCAATGATTTGAAAGAAGTCCTAGAATAATTTGAAGAGATTTGAAAGAATGAGAATAATTTGAAGAGAAGTTAAAGGTCAAGAATTAGTCGAAAAGGACAAAATGAAAGACGGTAAATGGTAGAAAAAGATGGAAAATGATGATCACTGATAATGGTTCAAACGAATGGATTAAGAAAAAGAAGACGATGAAGAGAGACAAGGGCAATGAGGAAGAGAAGGCGGTTAAGAAAAGCTAAGATTATGTTCAGTACCTACTGAAGGATAAAAAAGTTAAATGAAAGAAAAGCAGACGACGACGACGACAACAACAAGAAAGCAGAGAGTTGGAGAAAATATAAATAAATATAAAATAGAGAAAAAGAATAAAAATGAGAATGGATATAGCTTGGGAAGTGAGTGACGGAAGGAAGTATAATAAAGGAAAAAGTACCAATTGTTGAGAAAGAGGAAACAAAAAGAAAAAGTAAATAATGAAAGAGAATAAACGTAAATATAAGGGAGGGAAAGAAGGGAAACAAGTAAAAGTAACAATAAAAGAAGAAAATACACAAGAAACCAAATAATAATAATAATAATAATAATAATAATAATAGTAATAGTAATATGGTGAAAGATTGGATGATGGTGAGGAGGAGGGAAAAACTAAAAGAAATTAATGAAACAATAATAATTGTACCAAATGATGAAATGAAGAAAAACAATTAAAAAATGGCAAGAAGAAGAAGAAGAAGAAGAAGAAGAAGAAGGACGACGACAACGACAACAACAACAACAATAATAACAATAATAATAATAATAATAATAATGGGGTAGAGGCGGAATATAAAAAAAAACAAAGAAAGAGAATAGAGATGAGAATTAATATAGCAAAGGCAGAGCATGACAGAAAGAAGAAAATAAAGAAAGTAGCAATTGAAGAAGAAGAAGAAGAAGAAGAAGAAGAAGAAGAAGAAGAATACTATAACTATGGTAAATCATTTTTCCTCACCGTTACCATCATTTATGTCAACATGATCATCTCTCCTTCGATTGAACACGACATTTCTTTCATACAAAAATATTTAAATTAAACATAATTCCTCTCACACTCAAATGCATTTAACTCAGTGAATATTAGTCAGATTCATCGTACATCAGACAATGGAAATCCGTCTAATAAATGACTGTCAAATTACCGAAGCCTTCTTCTTATTAAATGCCATTGATTCAAGGTTTCAAGTAATACCCCTCCATGACCTGGAGTGGAGAGCATTTTTTTTTCTCTTAAGATCATGTGTGTCTGTGTGTGTTCTTTTTTATTAACCTTTTAAATCGGGGAAAACTTTCTGCCCTGTCCTGTATTTTCAAATTAACATTTACCAGAAACTCTACCCCAGTGTCTGTCCACCGGTCGCAAATTCGACACATATGATAAGACTTGATGATAAGTCTTTTGCTTACACAAATAATTTATTTATTTATTTTTCACATGCACTACCAAAGTAAATATTATTTTCCAAGCAAAGAAATCAACCTGTAACCAGTGCCTGTCCTCTGTTTGCAAGGGCGTCTCTGATCATCATGAACATGGATAATACTTATTATTTCTTTTTTATTATATCTTCTGAAGAAATTTATTTTCATATTACCTTGAGATTATCAGACAATTTACTTTATGCAGTAAACCCTCTTTGTTATGGAAGAATTACAAGCATGTTTATAATGTCCAACAATTTCTCAAAAAAAGAAAGATTTTATATATTTTATTTAAGGCTCAAGAGCCACTCATAGCAGAGGATTAATGAGGATTTGTGATGATGATAGGAAGGATTATGAACAGAAGGAAAGATAACGGCTGATACTTATCTCGAAGCGGTTAAGATTGAAGTTTTCAGGAAAGCAACAATAGCAGTTTTTCGGAAAATCAACCAGAATGGATGTTTCTCATTATCTTTGGAACACAAAATAAATGAGAATAATACATCTCGGAAGAAATAGCACGTCATGTCTTTAAATGTCCAAATTGGTAACCTCCATGTGTGTGTCAGATTGAACTATCGGGGGCTAAAGTTTTTCGCATTCATGAAGGGGAAAGATTATAATGAATCAATTGCTAGGTTTATTATAAGCATCGGTGTTATCACTTTTTGTCAAAGTATTCGAGGCTCTAATCTATGCTGAAGTGTTTAAGCATCATGCTTCTCCCGACCTACTCTAGGACAAACAATATGGCTTTCGTTTCTCTAGTTCTACCGCTAAAGGTTAAAGATTATCAATGAATTTGTATATGAAACTTCAGATTAGAACGTCGAACCTCGGATGTGGCTCTCAATATCTCACAGTGTTTTGACGGAGTGTGTCATGCTGGCCTTCTTCGCCGCCTCCAAGGCTACAGTGCCACAGAACGAAGGTTAGATTTAATCAAATCGTTCCAATCAAATGAAGGTCGTTTTGAACGAACTGGCTTCCAGATCCTTTCACATGAACGCGAGACTCTATCCTGGATTCTACTCTGATTCTGTTCATCATCAATGATCTCCTTTATATATCCAGTCCCCCAACTAGGAATTTATGCAGATGACACTACCATTTACTCCTTTCTCAATAGCATAACCATTAGATCTGACAAAGTAAACCTGACAGCTGCTCTTGAAAATGACCTATAATCAGTGGTTACCTGGGGCAAGAAATGGCTTGTAAATTTTAACGACTTAAAAACAAAAATGCTTTCATTTAACCAGCATAAAGAAGTTTTTTTCTGTTTGGCCTCACGTTTTTACCTCATTCTAGTGGAGTGACAATATCGAATCAATACTGCAAGGAAAGTTGGCGCAGTGTGTGTTGTGCTAGAAACCTTTGTCGTTAAATTCCACCTTGAATATTGACAAATCTACCATGTCTGTGTGCTGAACTCTCGTGTCAAATCTGGTCTAGTGTTCCTTCTGTGCACCTTGATATTCTTTTTCTCCAAAGAAAGATCTGTAATGAAATCGATCCTGACCAGGCACCCTGACTTCAGTGACCGACATGAAGTGCCTTCCCTCTGTCTTTTCTACAAATATTTTCATGGCAACTGCTCTGACGGGCTTTTTACCCTGGTAAACCGATAAATGAATATAAGCTTACTACTAGATTGGCTTCTAGGTCCCACCATTTACTGTTGAAGTAACTAAACGCAACTGCCACTTCTACTCCAACAGTCTCGCATTTCCACCTGCAGTACATCCTTTTGTTTACTTGATTTTCTTATAACTACAATATTAATAAAATTCACTTTCCTTTTTCGTATATCGTGTCTAATAGTGTCATTATTAAAAAGAAAAAAAAATCACTACAAGCAAGGCGATAAAGCCACTAATACACCAGGAGTTACAGAGAGTGAAAGAATCTTAGAAAAATCATTTTTGACGAAAAAGGAGAATAATAGAACAGGATACAATGAGATAGAGGATATCTATTGATACGGCATTTAAATTGTTGACGATCAAATTTTACTGTAAAGCAAGTAGATGGAAAAGAGTTCCACGAGCAAGAGGTGCAAGAGATTATTATGTTAAGCCCTACCAATGCTCCATAAATAATGATCTATTCCTTTCTGATCACGTGAAAAGACGGAAAAAAACATATCAGAATCCTTTTGAACTTGACGGTTACATAAACGAAAAAAAAAGAGTTCGATAGAAAAAGAAAAAAAAAGAAGAAGAAGACAGAATATCTTGTATTTAAAAGAGAAAACAAAAAAAGTAAAAGAAAGAAGAGAAGAGAGAAGAAGGAGAAATCAGTGAGCTGGCTCCAAGTTTCAAACAGAAACGTAAATCGATAGCAAATCAAAACATTATGCTTGGTTCAATTTGTTGAATGTTTGCCAAACATTCCAAGTATCTTCCTATCATAATTGTACTTGTGCCTCTCTTCTTTTCATCGCACAACCAATACGCCTTGCCAATACCTTATAAATAATGGAATAATCCTTTTTGATCGCATGGGAAGAGTTGAACAGACACTCCTTGGATTCAGTGAAAAATAAATGAAAATAAATATAGACTTGCTAAACAGATGTTTCAGTGAAATAGAGAAAGTTGTCAGTTTCAAATCGTTACCTATGTAGACCCTTACTTCTTTAAAATCTACCAGCATTCATATTAGAATTTCAATATTTTCTTAATGTTGTCAAGCTCAAATATTTAATGATATGGTAAGTGAATTTCTACGGATGATTTATTGTGGCAGAACACGTCATGAGCTTATTCAAACATTAACTTAAGAATGAGGATTCATCAGAAAATTAAAAAGAAAAACTTAGAAATTCTGACGATAATTTCTAGTTAGCTATAATTTTGGAGAGTGGAAGTTTAATGGCGAATTTCTAAACCTCTATCTAAAAGCAACACAAATCAATGAGAATATCTTGAACAAAGAAGTCGTAAGTTTAATCTGAGCCCAGGGGTATATAGACAATACAAATTTGTAATTGAACCATGAATGCAAAAGATTTATGTATGTATGTTGGTGTGTTAGAGAAAAAGAGAAAGAGTATGATGGAAGAAAATGCAAAGATGGAAAATGTGTGGATTCAAAGGATTCAACAATGTGCATATATATATATATATATATATATATATATATAGTGTAACCCAGATATACGAGACCCGGATATAAGAGAAACCCGGATATAAGAGAGATTTTATCTGGTCCCAAATTAGAGCCATATTTACCTAAACAAAATAGACCAAACCCGGATATAAGAGAAACCCGGATATAAGAGACTTCTTCTCCGGTCCCGACAACTCTCTTATATCCAGGTTACACTGTATATATATATATATATATATATATATATATATATATATATAGAGAGAGAGAGAGAGAGAGAGATAGATATTATTTGATAATTAGGAGGAATAATTCTAAATATAAAAGCAAAGAGAGCTCAATGTAAGAAAAGAGCAAATATAATAATAATGAAAGCGGAGATTTTAGAAATCCATAGTAATAATTTATTTCGCGAAATCAATCAGATCGCTTCAGGCCAAACAATTTTACAGCAATAGATGAATTTTAAATTTATCCAGCCACAAGAAAAACGAAAAAAAAATTCTTCAAAAATAAGAGAGAGAAGATCTCAATTTTAAAATAAGGTTTCTATGTGGGGGAAGAGAAAGGAGAGGGGGGAAAAGGAGAAATATATATATATATATATATATATATATATATATATATATATATATATATTTTTTTTATTTAAATTATTTGCTCTGGATTTACATTGAGCTTCTGGATTTTATCCTCCTTGGGATTACCCATACGGATTACATAGTTTTTCATAAACTATATATATATATATATATATATATATATATATATATATATAGAGAGAGAGAGAGACAGACAGACAGACAGATGAGAGGAGAGAGATGGAGAGAAAAAAATTTGTCGAGACATTGTCGGCAATTGTAAAAAAGTATTCGAGAGTGAAGAGGCTAAATCTGATTGATTTCGCAAAATAAATTATTACCATAAATTTCTAAATTCTTCTTTCATCATTATACACACACAAACACACTCACATAGAGAGAGACATAGAGAGAGAGAGAGAGAGAGACACACATATATATATAAAATATATATGTATTGTTTTGAATTTATTTTGCTTAAACGTCATTTTTATGGATATTCATATAAATTATTACGATAAATTTCTAAATATTTCGCTTTAATCATTATATATATATATATATATATATATATATATATATATATATATATGTATGTGTATTTTATTATTTTTAATTTATTTTGCTTAAACGTTATTTTATTGATACTCATATTCGAGTAGAATCTTTGTATTTTACTTAGACGGTGTTTGTTATCAAACTACATCTACCGGGCTGAATATTCGAGAAATATTGTCAGCAAAATATGCGTACAATGTCGAGATTTGTACCTGCATATATTCAGGCCGGTAGATATAGTAGGATAAATGAAATACTGCTTAATTAAAAAACAGTGCTTCTATTCGAATATCAGTATCCATAAAAAATAACTTTTAAACAATATAAATTAAAAATAACATGTCGGATTTAATCTATTTCCTAAAAATAGATTGTCTTTGTTTACGTTAGGATACGATACTGAGCAGATTTCGATATTTCGAGAATCGGCAGAGAGTGTGTGTTCAAAAACAATATTCGGACATTGTTTGACCGTATGTCTTACGTGGCCGAGCGGTTAGGCATGTTAGATCCTGTGAGGGTTCCCATAATTTCGAACACTGATAACAAATACCGTTTAAGTAAAATATTTTTTTTCTGGCAAGGTTTCTCGAATTTTCAGGCCGCTAGATGTAGTTGGGTAAAAAATACTCTTTTAATTTTAAAACAGCTTATGACTATCGATAAAAATATCTTAAAAACAATAATATATCGGATTTAATCCATTTCCAACATATATATATATATATATATATATATATATATATATATATATATATATATTGGATAGATGTGAGTTTGTGACCTTGCTTTCACGCTTTAGCGATCGTCAGACAAACTGATTAAAGTTTTAAAAATTTGGGTTTATGTAGATTGCGTGTATTGGTGTTATTGTGGAAGTGGTGGGGAAATTTCGTCGTTTTGTCATTCATCGTACTAACGCAAACATCGATGTATGCATACACATATACGTCCGTTGTATGTATATAAACATATGGGTTTCTGATATGACATGTTATGTCTATACATACGCATTTGTATGTTGAAATGTTGAAATTTAAACATTGAAATGTGGCGGAAATGTCTCGTTAATGTTTCGTGAATGTATACATGTCATATTATGTATTTTTCCGCTGAAAATATTTCCTCGCATGTATGTATATACGTGTGGTGGGGTTTGTGTAAAATTATGATAGGTAAAAATTATTATTATTATTTATATTTATTTTTCAATTTTTGAAAAAAAAGTTTTTAAAAAAAAAAAAAAAATAAAATGGGGTTTTATTTGTTATATTTAAAGCTGGTTATTTGTTTGTATTTGGTGACTGTGTATATGTAACAGGTAGAAATTTGTAATTCTTATTGGTTAATTTATAGGGTGATGTTTAATATTCAATGTGCTGGGTGAGATGGTAGTTCAATTTAATAACGGGTCTATATGATATGATGTGATAGTAATGTTTCAAGGGATTGGAGACAATAAAAGTTAGCTAATAGTTATTGTAAATTGGTAGAAACTGTAAATTGGTAGAAATGATTAGTAACGGTGGTGGGAGAATGATAAAACCATGAATGTAGTTATAGTGGTGGTAGCTTGAACTAAAAAGTAGTTGTTGGTGTTTTATTTTATTTTTATTTTATTTTGTTATATGTATTAATTTATTTTGGTATAAATCCTGATAATAGGTATTCTGTGTAAAATTATGGTTGAAGATTGCTATAATTTTTAATTTTTAATTATTAATATGTTAGCTCTATATCTGATATTGAGCGCTTTCTAATAAGTACCGGGCATATAATATATAAATAATTATACGTATATATATTTATTTATATTTATATACACTTTTCACATATGTGTGTGTGTGTGTGTGTATGTGTGTGTGTGTGTGTGTGTGTGTAAAAGAGAACATTGAAGTCAACACTTATAGGCGACAGGCTGTTTCATGCTAGACGCAATCATCAGGCCACCTGACAATTGCGTCTAGCATGAAACTTTAATGTTCTCTTTTATATTTACACACGTTCAATCCCTGGTATTGAGCACTTTATCCCATAAATATAGTACACCTTTATATATATATATATATATATATATATATATATATATATATATATATATATCAAGGCGAGTTTATTGTTATTCCAACGAGAAAAGTGCATCAAATGCATGGATTTAGCATGCTGCGAGATTGGCAAGTCTCAGTAGAATGATGAGATCAAGTTGACAGTTTAGTAGCTGGCTTAAAATCATGCAGTGAAGACACCAGGAAAAACACGCATCAGAAAAATTGAAATGAACATATCTATAGAGAAAGCCAATTCGCGGAGTTGAGAAAGTGGCTGAAGTCGAGATGCCAGGTCAGGATCTATTACATTAAAGACAATTCTTCGAATTTTGGCAAGAAACTCGAGATATATAACAGCAGCACCAGACCTGATTTAGGAGCAGTTTTCAATGTACGATCGAATGGTAGATTTACAAGTGAGCCAGATGCATTATGACGTATGCCAGATGCATTATGACGTATGCCAGATACATTATGACGTGTTCCAGATGCATTCTGAATAATTTGAAAGCACGAATAAATAAACTAAATTTCCTCGCAGCAACCCAAGCAATTAATTCATTATAATCATTCCACTTTGTGTCAGTGGAAAACGTGAGCCTTATGAGGTGCAAAAGCGTTGTTCTGCTGGAGGTTTGCATAAGTCATGTTGATTACAGGAAGAAATGGTTCTCTGTGGTGATTAAATAAAAGCAGTTTTGTTTTAGAGGCGTTAAAATACTCAGGCATTTACTGGAACCAGTTAAATTAAGCAAAAATCTATACTCATCCTAATTAACTCATCTTTAATCATTCAATTATATTTTTGAACGTGGGTCGACCCGATCAGTTTTCAGTAGTCTTTCAAATTTACAACGTCCATATTGTTAAAAGATTCATCTTCGATTCATCTTCTAGACGAAGATCACATTTATTGAAGACAAATATGTCCACATGTGGTTGTTTACATCTCCGGTGGTACACATCGTCAAATTTATGAATATATATTATTTTATATTCGTTTCTTTTTCTCTTTGGAAAATTTGCCATAAAGTCTCAGCGACTTTCGATGGCGCCATTTCTTCTCGAATATGCATACACTCCTGGTTTATTTTATAAAAAGTAAATGAATAAATCATTTATATCATTGATATTTCTCTCTGAATAAATATTGGTAAATGTTTCTCTCTCTCTCTCTCTGTCTCTCTCCTTGTGTCTGTCTGTTTGTCACACTATCACTCTCTCTATACCTACACATACCCTCAAACACACACTCCTATAACCACCCCATCACATACACACATATATATATATATATATATATATACAATTTAAGAATTATGTATTTAGGCAACACACCCTCTTTCATGCAGACTTTGTTAATAACGACTGACAAGATGCTGCGATTAAGTTCTTTATATATAATTTTTCATGTGTTCTTATAATTGTTTTTGATATAATTGAATATGCATACAACTGTGTTCCCCCTCACTGGAATATGATTGGCTGGTGTCCGTCATAAATACCGACGGATGTGTAGGAGAGTCAAAGAGCCTTCGTCTGAGAGCTAAGTCTATTACGACGCCCATTGGACTACGCCATTGATCTACACTTCTTACCTGCGACTACGACGCGTACCAGTCGATTACTGCTACCGCATTCTACTTGGTTATAGTAGCCAAAACTACTTAGCTACTTCGTTCAAATATATCCCTTTCAGGGATATATCAGTTTTCTTTTCAGGATATAAATTATACAAAATTGTCCGAATATTTTATATATTCAAGGATGAATTTTAATTTTACACATTTACAAAATGGCTAAAAATAACGGAAGCGTTGTTAATAAAAATGAAAAAAAGCAACTCAATGACATCAGCTATGAACACGGCCAGATTTGGAAAATAAAACATGCCAATATCTCTCAAGACATACATAAAATAATCCATATATTCAATTAAAAGAATAGCCTAAAGCGTTTGAATATATAAAACATTCGGACAATTTTTATACAATTTATGCCGTGAAAAGAAAAAAAAATACAAACGCATGATGTGGCTTCGCTCTCTCTTTTCTACAAATAGTTTTTCCCTGGTGTCCGGAATATGTAAGGTTAAGCGAGCTGCTAGAAAGGCATCTAGTCCCACCCTTTTATTGTTGAATTAGTTTAATTCAACCGCCACTTCTACTCCAACTGTTTCTTTTCTTTCACTTCCCGACTGGGGAACTCCCTTCCGTTTACTTGCTTCTCTGATGACTACAATCTTTAAAAATTTAAATGCAACATTAATCGCCATCCTCTATTTTATTTAACCTCGTTCAGCATTTATTCTTTCTTCGGTAATGTCTATTTTCTCAACATCACTCACAGTAGGCCTCTGTGTACTAGTGGCATCCTCGTCATGCTTGGTGTGAAATTATTTTTAAAAAATGAGCAAAGTACTTAGTAATAACAGTCAAACAAATTGGTATCGTTAATCATTGTGTTATATTCTAAAATATTCATTAATCTTATTTTGTTATACTACCAGAATTATGTGGAATCAGGTAATAATGGTAGTTAGAAATGGCCAGAGACAAACTTAGCGAAGAACTAAACCGCGAAAAGGCTTTTAAAATATTTCCAAAGATGAGTTTACTATATGGTCAATAGTTTAGTCACGTGGCCGTGTGAATAGAACGTTCGGATTCTGACAATGAGACAGACGGGTCCTCATCTCACTATAGTCGACATGTCGGGAAGTAGATTTCCTGATGTTATCTCGCTAGAGCGGTCGATCCAAAATTTGGAAAGTGCCTAAAAATATACATTTGGGTGCCGTCGATAGCTGTTGAGCGTGCTTGCGTTGTTCAAATTGCTGATCACGCTAGATCTCTCCCAGAAACTGTAACTAAGGTCTGCTCAGCATAGTTGTAGTATAAACAACTGGTGGAATCTGTGGGTGTTGAATGACCACAAATGTTCCTTCAGTACAAGTTGCAAGGATATACATATATATACAATACATTAAACCACACAGTGACGATAGAATTTACTGCAGTATAGACCAGAGGTGGGCTCTCTGGATGATGAATAAGCACAAATGCTCCTGCAATACGAGTTGCCAGTTATACATACATATTTAATAGCTTAAATCACCCAGTGAGGACATAACTTATTGCAGTATAAACCACAGGTTGGCTCTGTGTGTGTTGAATGAGCACAAATGCTCCTGCAATACAATTTGCCAGCTAGACATACATATACAATAGTTTAAATCACCAAGTGAGGACAGAACTTACTGCAGTATAAACCATAGTTAGGGTGTCTGGGTGTTGAATAAGCACAAATGTTCCTACAATACGAGTTGCAGGCTATACATACATAAGCAATAACTTAAATCACCCAGTGAGGACAGAATTTACTGCAGTATATACCACAGACGGGAAAATCTTGGTGATGAATAAGCAAAAATGCTCCTGCAATACGAGATGCAAGTTATACATACATATACAATAGCTTAAATCACCCAGTGAGGGCAGAAATTATTGCAGTATAAACCACAGGTGGGCTCCCTGGGTGTTGAATAAGCTTCTGCAATATGAATTGCTAGTTATGCATACATATACAATAGATTAAATCACCCACTGAGTACATAACTTATTGCAGTATAAACCAGAGGTGGGCTTTGTGGGTGATGAATAAGCACAAATGCTCTTGCAATACGAGTTCCCAGATATACATATACAATATTTTAAATCACCCAGTGAGGACACATCTTACTACAGTATAAAACAAATGTGGGCTCTGTGGGTGTTGAATAAGCACAACTATTCCTCCAATACTAGTTGCCAGCTATACATATATATATACAATCGTTTAAATCACCCAGTGAGGACAGTACATACTGCAGTATAAACCAAAGGTAGGCTCTGTTTTTGTTGAATAAGCACAAATGCTCCTGCAATACGAGTTGCCAGTTATACATACATATACAATAGCTTAAATCACCCAGTGAAGACAGAACTTATTGCAGTATAAACCACATGTGGGCTCTGTGGTTGTTGAATAAGAACAAAGCTCTTGCAATACAATTTGACAACTATACATACATATACAATAGTCTAAATCACCCAGTGAGGACAGAATTTACTGCAGTATAGACCACAGTTGGGCTCTGTTGGTGTTGAATGAGCACAAATGTTATTTCAATACAGTTGCCAGCTATACACACATGTACAATAGTTTAAATCACCCCGCTGATGACCGAACTTACTTCAGCATAGACCACATCTGTGTTCTGGGGGTGTTGAATGAGCACAAATGCTCATGCAATATGAGTTGCCAGATATACATACATATACAATAGTTTAAATCACCCAGTGAGGAGAGAACTTATTGCAGTATAAACCACAGGTGGGCTCTGTGGGTGTTGAATAATCACAAATGCTCTTGCAATATAATTTGCCAGCTATACATAAATATACAATAGTTTAAATCACCCAATGAGGACACAAGTTACTGCAGTATAAACTACAGTTGGGTTCTGTGGGTGTTGAATAAGCACAAATGTTCCTGCAATACGAGTTACCAGTTATACATGTATATACAATCGTTTTATTCACCCGGTGAGTACAGAACTTACTGCAGTATAAACCACAGGTAGGCTCTGTGGGTGTTGAATAATCACAAATGCTCCTGCAATACGTGTTGCCAGATATACATACATCAACAATAGTTTTAATCACTCTGTGAGGACAGAATTTACGGCTAAGTAATAATGCGCTTAAATTCATGAAGTCTGGGTACCATAGCGAAGAGCTCATCCGAATAATTAGCATGACAGTTTTGTAGAAAAAGCATATGGAAGCAACTTTGCGGCAGTGCGAAAGTGACTGAAACCGTGATGCCAGGTTAAAACCAATAATATTGCTGATTCTTTTATCAAGAATTTCTAAATATATATCAGGAGCATCGCATCATATATGGCAGCTATATTCAAAGCATCGTCTAATGGTAAAACTGGTAGGGAGTTCCAAAGGTGAGAAGTTTGCATTTAGCTAGTTCAACAATAAAACAGTGAGACCTAATTGCCAATCTAGTTGCACTCTTAAATTTCTGTAGTCGAGGCACTAGGAAAAAAGCTAATCAGAACATCTGCTACAATCATATTTGTTTATCTAAGATATTTTAAGAAATGTTTATGATGAATGTATTGCAGTATAAATCTGATATGTTCACTCGAATGATAAGAACTTTTTTCATCTTCCATCGGGAGAGTTACGCCTTGCATCATCTCGGGCTAATGTTTTCTGTTGACATGAAGGGAAAATATTATATTGAATCAACTGCTAGGTCTTCTACTAGGGAAGTTTTTTCACTGCATCGTGCTAGACTTTACTTTCTCGCCGAAATCTATCTCATATATTTATAAGTTTATCATTCGTCAAGGTAATGAATATTCCTGACATATCTTTCAGACCGAGGTCAATCTTGAGATCAGATGAGGAATGTTCAATGAATGGATCAAGTGATTTACTATTTCGAAGCTAAATTATTTCGAATGTAATGGCTTTGTAAGGGTCTATCGCATGCCGTGTCTTTGAAACAGTTTTCCTTAAGGTTTAGTTGTGAGTATTTTAAAATCCGATTTTAATCTCCAAGCGAGTGTTCGATTGAGAAGATTGTTCTTTCTCATTCTTTTATGTCTAAATAATATAATGAATATAGGGACTGTGCGTCCTAACTAATTTCCTGGTTAGATTTCTCTTTCTGTTTGTCAAGATTTTATCATCTCTTATTAGGGCCAACATAATTGCTTTTTATTAGATTTCAAAAAAAGTTTTTATTTTCCTTCTTATTTTTTTCTTATTTTTTCCTTCTTTATTAATTATTTAATGGGATCGAACCAAAGTAATTATTTGAGTTTAAGGCCGTAATTAATTTCTGTTAAATTCAGTCACTAATTTCCCGGTGTGTTGATTAAATATCATTTCTTGTCCAGTTTAGGAAGTGTCCTGATTACCTAACTTTCCACATTGTTAAGATTTTCTTGTATTTTTTTCTTTTATTTTTATTCTTTTCTTGTTTATATTTCTTTTCCTTTTTACACATGATTAAAAAGAATCAAGAGAGTAGTAGCGGTTATTTGCGATGAATGCCTTAATTCTATTTTCAGTTGTTTTTCATTCATTATTCAAGTTTATATCTTCATTTCTGGAACAGTTTTACCGATTCTTTTGCTGAGATTTTTCCATAAAACTTACAATCTTAAACTCTTCATGTCGAAGACCTGTTCTTATTCATTTTCCTAATTCTCATCATCAACTCGTCATACCCTTTCTTTTTGCACACGTCATTTAGTAATCTTTAATTAGGTGAATTTTTGTATGGATAATTTGTTCTATATATATATTTTAAATCCTATCGTAGAATCTAATGCCATGTTTTAATGATAAGACAGCTGTTTTTCTTTTCTTTCTAAATAGACTTTACTTATCGTCTCTTGAGTATTGTTAGTATTATATCTTCAATAATTTCTCTGTCGGTAAATTTAATTTCACCATTTGTTCAGTCTAGGAAATGTCCTGATTACCTCAAAAATGATATGGTTTATGTACACATCAATTTTATTAGATTTCTAATGTTTATATTTTTATTTATAATATCTCTTAACCTGTTTCTATCATTTGTTCTATCATTGTACTATCGACTTACATTCAAGTACATTTTATTACTTGTAACTGCTATATATGATTACTGACTTAAGTGCTCTTTGATTTTTTCACCATGCTGTTCTCTTCCGTCGATTGTGAAGAGGTTTCTATTATACAACTTTTATGTCTCTCCGGAGTTAAGTGTACAAAAATAATATATTTTACACAATATAATACCTTACTTCTTGTCGGTGAATTTAACCCAGTTTAATTTCCAGAGGGCGTTGGTAGTGCACGTCCTCCATATAACATTGTGTAGAAGTCATTCCGGTCTGATCATCAAAGGACTGAATTTTGTCCAAGCATGGCTCTACATTTATCTCGAGAGATAAAAAAATAGAAAGGAACAATATGACTATATGATTGTCATATTGCCGCAACTAATACACAAAACACTTTCTTCAGAACTTGAGCTATTCCAAGCAGTATTAAACAATATTTACCAGCTTGAATGTCCGAGAAATTTTCATAAAAAATATTCGTCCTCCGACAAGAATCGAAACGGTTAAGGCACGTCATTCTATATGACGGTTCCGTATAGGATACAGGTTCAATTCCTGTCGAAGTATGAATATTTTTTTCAGGCCGGTAAATGTTGTTTAATACTGTTTATTGGGACTTCATTTGTTTACATTTGGATACACCATGAGCAGATATGAATGTACGTGAGAGAATCATGGAAGATTGTTGCTTAAAGACAGTAAAATTGACGTTGCTAACCGAACGCTCCTCTGTGGCCGAAACGGTTAAGGCACGTCAGGCTATATGACTGTTCCGGATAGGATACAGGTTCGATTCCTGTCGGAGGACGAATATTTTCTATGAAAATTTATCGGACATTCAGGCCGGTAAATGTTGTTTAATACTGTCTATTATAAACAGACCATTTACTTAAATATTTGTATCTATAAAAAAAGAATGTATAAAACTTAAATGTCTTTATATATATATATATATATATATATATATATATATATTTATTATTGTTGATTGATTGAGTTTAGGACCCTGCTTCACATCGCAAAAGCGTGAAACCCAGGGTCACAAACTCACATCAATCCAACCAAATATGTTAGCTCTGTCTCTGATATTGAGAGCTTTCTAATAAGTAACGCGTATATAATATATAAATAATAATATATTACATATTTATATACACACACATTCCACACACACATATATATATATATATGTGTGTGTGTGTGTATATATATATATATATATATATATATACTGATTATGTTTTATATCTTTACACATTTTATCCCGCCATGTTTCCTTCTTTGATTCGTCACCATTGCTTATTCTTTCAGATATTGTAAAACCTTTTGTGTGCCAAAATAGCTAGACAATCATAAATTCAGCTTCTCTGAAAAAAGCTGTTATAAATTTATTTTAAGAGAAAAAAAACGAACGAGAAAAAAGAAAAAAAAATATCCCCCCCTCCCGTATTCTTTCTAAATAGATTTTATTATCCAAAAGTTATAACGCGTTCTAGCCGAAGATTTGGAATAAGCAAGACGACCGAGAAATTATAAGACCAATCTTTGCTTTGAAAGCAGATGAACGATGCACTTGACGCTAAAGCACAGACGTACATATGTCTTAGTCCATCAAGCCTTTAACCCCCACAGCCGACAAACTAAAATCAACCTAAATCCTCATCTCTATCCCTTCGTATAAATCATCTTTAATAGCATGGATTTACCTATCTCTATAAATCATGTAAAACTGAGCAGCGGTCACGTCTTCTAAATTTACTCCATCGAAATTTCGGGATCGTGTGATAAAATTTATTTGATTTTCCAAGTAGAAAATTTAATAAAACAAACAACTATTAAAATATTTTATTACATTTTGAAATATCAACATACACTGTCAGAATAGGAAACGTGTGTTTACTAATAAGGCCGTTTGTTTTAGCGTTTTACACTGTTAAGGCCATATCCCACATATTTCCGATGGGAGGATAAATTTAGATAAAATGCAGTATTTTTTAAGTGTTTGTGTAAAGTATTTCAAGATGAAACAGAAGGGAGCGTTATTTAGATGTGTGGCAGCGTAAAAGTGGAATGAATTGCCGTTTATTAACCTTGCAGGATGACAGATAATGAAACCTTTTAGATTTGTGCTACGAAACGTTGAAACGAAAATGCGATATGATATGCAACGTAATATTATGCTTTATTCAAGGTTACAGAAAAAAGTTATTAGTACTCTCACTAACTATCCCTCTCTATTTCGGTTTGCTTCTGTCTCTTTTCCTGCGCCTTCTCCATTCAGGAAGTCGTCAGTGATTGCTCTCCACAGCTTCTCTTTTTTTTTCTCACTCATAAATGCGGGATACTTAATAATTACTATTTTTTATTTGGTGATTTTCGCATTTCGAACTGTTTGCACATTTTTTTCAGATTTCGTCCATATTTGTCATCTCATTTTTGTCGCCATTATGTCATATGAAATATCTGACGGTAAATAAAGCTGGATGAACAAAACATTGACTTAACTAAGACTGCAATTCTTTATGAGAAAATAGTTGAAAAATGGTGATATCTTGGTGCAAAAATATACGATTTCATTCCGAATGCAATGCTTCAAGGAGTATCGTTCTGTTGGATTCTATAGGTAGTTTCTCGAAGGGAACTTCATGCATTTATAAACAGGCGAAAAATGGTGACCAATTGGTGACAATAATGTACAATGCTATGATGCATACTGGTAAAAAATATTAGTTTTCCTTGTGCTTCATTTATATCTTCTCAAATATTTAAAATATCCGTATTGTTCTGTTCTCAAAATCTTTTTCCTGACTATGTCCCTAAAATATTTCAGCTGTTTCTAACAGATTTTAACAACTGTCTATATCTACGGCCTATTCGTCTTAGAAATTCCATGTTTGTCGTATATGCACATAGTATTCACATTCTACATCTCAGCGACATATTTAGATTGAGTTTTATATGCGAGCAATTATTTACAAAAAAGATGTCTTCAAATTCCGGGCTCTACTTTGAGTTTCATATGTACATTTAGTTCACAATCATCAGACGATCGACGCAGTTTGCTATAGCGGTGGTTTGAAATACCCAGGAGGGCGTACCCAGAATATGAAATTCAGGCTAGGCAACGTGTTCACTGAAGTCACTTTTAATTATAGCGTTATATATATATATTTGTGATGTCAACGAATACTCGTTGTCACTTTCGTAATACTCGTTGTAGTAGAGACTTTGTATTCGCCTTTACAACTTTGGTAACGCCGTTGAACAGTAATGGTGTCAGGCGCCTTTGAATAACCCTCCCCCTAATAGTACTTGTTTGATAGTACTCGCTCGAAAAGTATAGTATTCTGAATAGTAATCCGTATAGTGGTCAGTATAGAGAAATAGTATCGTGAATCGAAGAGAGAATAGCGGTTCGTATAGTAATAGAGGATAGACGAGAAATAGTGATCGATTAGACGTCACGCTAATTCCTATTTATATATGTTTCCTTTTCGATCACGTTGTCTACTTAATTCAATAATGGGATCACCTGTGTTTGCTCTCTGCTGTCGACAGAGACACTTTATTCCTATATAAAAGTTGTTACATATAAAAATTAATATAAAATTCAAGTATTATTTAGAATTACTAAAACATTAATTATACGTTTCTATACGCAACTATTAATTCTTACCATCCCATTTTTGGAACAGATGGAATTAGAGGTAAATATTATTTATCATCCTGTTCGTTTTATAAATACTTCGCCATGTTAAGTATTTCTCCATACTCTCACATCATTTCACCATATTCTCACAGTGATTAAGGCCTGCATATGACGATAAACTATAACCGAAAGCAAGCCTTCATATCCTTCGACTGGAAGTTTTGAAGAGCGTGGAAAAACCACTTAATTGCTGTTTTTCCCAGTAGTCGTAGATCTTGCTAAGTTCTGAGCTACGGGCAAATAGTGACTCCTCCAAACAAAAAGAAAATAATATGAAACTATAAAAATACATTTTTATATAAAAATGCCAGAAATACATTTTGATATTAAAAAAAATTATCAACAATACACATTTTAAAGAAACATGATCAACAATGCATTTTATCTGTAGTTGAACGCATACAATAGCGTTCAAAATATATTTAATTGTAGGGATAAAACTGCATTCAAATTATTTGATTTGGTTGGTATGCCGCTAAACAAAATCAGCCAACCAATTATATCGCTGTGATTTATTAAAATATCAGAATATGACACCATATTCTAACACAGTATCATATTATATGAGTTTATTCTGACAGTGTTCCATGATATACTCCGACTGTTTCACCATAATCTCTGAATGTTTCATATTCTCATCCTATGTAAATATATTATCACTTTTTTCACCATATTGTCACAGTGATTCATTAAGTTCTCACAGTGATCCAAAATATTCTCAGAGTGCTTAAGATCTCACACTATTTCACGCTATTGTCACATTTTGTCTCCAAATACTCACCGTTTTTCACCATATCCTCACACCGCGTTGCAAATACTCACCCTATTTCACCATATTCTCACACCTTGTCGCCAAATACTAACCCTATTTCACTATAGTCACACAATGTTTCATGATATTCCCAAAATAATGCGTGATAATTTCACACTATTTTCTCAAAACATGTACCATATTCTTAGAGGTTCATGATATTACACTATGATATCATAGTCTTAATTGTTTCTTCATATTCTCACACAATGACACCAAATTATCATACACTATTTTACCATATTCTCAATGTGTTTCATTATATTTTAACATTCTCATCATATTCTCACACTATGTCCCTATATTTCACCATATTCTTACAGTAGTTTACCATATTCTCACTGGGTTTCATAGTACTCACGTACTATTTCAATATATTCGCACACTATGTAACTATATTCTCATATTGTCACTATATTCTCAATGAGGTTCATGATATTCTTACAGCGTTTTATCATCTTCACAAAGTGATATGTAATAATCATGCAATATTTCATCAAAATGTCGGAATGTTTCGACATATTTTAAAAGTGTTTCACTGTATATTCACATTATGTTACTATATTCCCACAATGATTCATAATATTCTCACTGTATTTTACAATATTCTCAAAATATTTCACGATATTCTCCCAGTATTTCACTATATCCACATACCATTTTAACATAATATTGCAGTTTCAATATATTTTCACACTACTTTACTAGATTACCAGTGTTTCCCCATATTCTCACACTATGTCTTTATAATAGATAAATAGATAGATAGATAGATAGATAGATAGATAGATAGATAGATAGGACAGACTGCGAGAGACAGGAAGACGTATTGAAATGAAACAGAACAAATCGTGATAAAAGGAAAGGAATAACTTCTCATGTCCACTTCTTATGCAATGTTTTTTTCGTTTTCTTTTTGTTTTGTTTTTTTTTTTTTTGCTCCTAACAGTCTTCTTTTTAAGCATAAAGGTGGGGTTTGTTATGGTGTGGAAGAGCTTGGCGGAGAGAAGACTGGAAATTTTATTCAGCTCAAAGAATTCGATTTGGCAAAAACATCATATGTCATCTGGTTTACACATAATTGGTATTATCACCTGTCAACAAGACAGCGATCGAAAACACTCTTCTAAATTATATTGAAAATTATCCATTGGACGGCACAATTTCCTCATTGAGTTAGCATAGTGTGAATTAGATCGGAGAGTTCGATGAGAATATGCATTCGATAAAGCTTCAACAAAATTTCGTTCACTGGATATCACTAAATGCTCAAGACATAGGTCCGACTTACATGAGATAAGGTAAACAATATTTTTAAATCAAGCATTGTTTTTTGACTATGGTAATTGTTTTGATATGTGGCATCCATTTTATGCAGCACTTTCGGTATTCAAAAAATTCACTTTTAAAAAAAAATAAGTCAAATGAAAGAACCTACACTGGTAGCTAACCGCCTGCATATTGGTAGAAATTGGGACCAGCAGATATATAAATTTAAAAAAAGGTGTAAGGCAAGAATGTGTCTTCTCACTAGACTTATTTAAATAGGCTGAGACAATTCTGAGAGAATTAAGAATCCTATCAGGATTCATTATTGGCGGCCGTATACTTAAGAATTGATGAAACACTGTTGATAGCAGACACTGTAAGAAACTACAAAAGTTCCTATAGGTGTTAGTGAAAGAAAATGAGAAGAAAGAAGTAAATATAAAATGCAAGAAGAAAAGAAAATCGGCCATGTTTACAGTGTAACAGGAGGAAGAGAAATGGCGGGATCAAGCACAAATTTCGATTGCGTGATCACAAACATGCCTCCTTGAAGTCAGCGGGACAAACCTAAATAGATGTTACGGCAAATGTGCTGATAATGTTTAACCTACCCTCGTATATAGAACACCTATTTCTTTTGAAGATGACCGGCCTTTGGTGCCGTTAGCGTTGGTTAATTAAGTTTCCAAAAGATCTCATGTGTTCCTAGTGGATGTAAATGAACCCGTTTTCATTAGAGTTATCATTCTTTTTAAAAGTGAATTCTTTGAATACCGAAAGTGCCAGATATCAAAACAATTACCATAGTCAAAAAACAATGCTTGATTTAAAAATATTGTTTACCTTATCTCACGTAAGTCGGACCTATGTCTTGAGCATTTAGTGATATCCAGTGAACGGAATTTTGTTGAAGCTATATCGAATGCATATTCTCTTCGAACTCTCCGATCCAATTCACACCATGCTAACTCAATGAGGAAATTGTGCCGTCCAATGGATAATTTTCAACATAATTTATAAGAGTGTTTTCGATCGCTGTCTTGTTGACAGGTGATAATACCAATTATGTGTAAACCACATGGCATATGATGTTTTTGCCAAATCGAATTCCTTGACCTGAATAAAATCTCCAGTCTTCTCTCCGCCAAGCTCTTCCACACCATAACAAACCCACCTTTATGCTTAAAAAGAAGACTGTTAGGAGCAAAAGGTAAACAAAAAAATCACAAATGCATAAGAACTGGACATGAGAAATCATTCCTTTCCTTTTGTCCCGATTTGTTCTATTTCATTTCAATATATATTCATTTCTCTCTCAGTCTGTCTTATCTATCTATCTCATTTTTTCTTATCTATCTCTTTTCTTATCCATCTATATATCTCATTCTATCTATCTATCAATCTATCTATCTATCTATCTATCTATCTATCTATCTATCTATCTATCTATCTATCTCTGTTCTTATCTATCTATCTATCTATCTATCTATCTATCTATCTATCTCTGTTCTTATCTATCTCATTCTATTCTTTTCCATCTATGATATCTATCTATCTATCTATCTATCTATCTATCTATCTATCTATCTATCTCTGTTCTTATCTATCTCATTCTATTCTTTTCCATCTATGATATCCATCTATCCATCTATCCATCCATCTATCCATCCATCTATCTATCTATCTATCCATCTCATTCCATCTATCTCATTCTTATTCCATCCATCCATCCATCTATCCATCTATCTATCCATCTATCTATCCCTGTTCCATCTATCTCATTCTATTCTTTTCCATCCATGATATCTATCTATCTATCTATCTATCTATCTATCTATCTATCTCTGTTCTTATCTATCTCATTCTATTCTTTTCCATCTATGATATCTATCTATCTATCTATCTATCTATCTATCTATCTCTGTTCTTATCTATCTCATTCTATTCTTTTCCATCTATGATATCTATCTATCTATCTATCTATCTATCTATCTAAGTGTATTCATATCTATCTATCTATCTATCTATCTATCTATCTATCTATCTATCTCTGTTCTTATCTATCTATCTATCTATCTATCTATCTATCTATGTCTGTTCTTATCTATCTCATTCTAGTCTTTTCCATCTATCTATCTATCTATCTATCTATCTATCTATCTATCTATCTATCTATCTCTGTTCTTATCTATCTATCTATCTATCTATCTATCTATCTATCTATCTATCTATCTATCTATCTCAGTCTCATCATTATATGTCCCTCTATCTATTTATGCCGCTGTATTTGTGCATTTGTTTATCAAGCTAGCTACCCCGTATTATTATTTGAAAATCGGAATAATTAATCTTGAATTTTTATTTTGGGTCGTGTACCGACCTCTCACACTGTGAGATAATATACAGCTCCCTCAGCGTTTAAACAACTGTTCTATGAATTTTATTGTAGCTTTTTTTTTATCAGTATATACTTTTTTACAATGATGTTATTGTGACTTTAATTTCCCATGTGATTATTCTGGAATTTATTCGATTTCATTACTTCTTCGTTTTCCATGTAATATGATTCAATAATTAGTTTGTGCTTATAACTCATACATTTGTGTGCATGTTACCATTGACATATATTCATATGCATTTAAGAACCTCTGATTGGATCAATTTATCTACAACTATCTCACTCTCTCTCCACACACACACACACACACACATATATATATATATATATATATATATATATATAAATATAGATAACTAGACTCGTTTCGAAAACTTTCCCTGACGATCCGTTTAGGTGAAACCTAGGTAGGTTTGTCTGGCTCACTAGGTGTATATATGTATATATATATATATATATATATATATATATATATATATATATATATATATATATATATATATATTTTTATGCTCGTATATTGCCTCGTTAGCCTTACTTTCCCTGACGATCCGTTTAGGTGAAACCTAGGTAGGTTTGTCTCTCACTAAATTATATCATATATATGTATATATATATATATATATATATATATATATATATATATATATATATATATGCTCTTTATGCTCGTATATTGCCTCGTTAGCCTTACATTCCCCTGACGATCCGTTTAGGTGAAACCTAGGTAGGTTTGTCTGGCTCACTAGGTGTATCTAGGTCTGCTCTACGGTTGTATTGAGCTCTTTTGTTATTTACTTGTTTACCCGTATCGGGATTTTTTCTTTGGGCTTCAGGCCTGTACCTGTGCGATTTTTTTTGTCGGCAGAAGTTCATGTTTTTAGCTCTTTTTTTTTTAAAACCTTTTTTCCTCGAGATTGATTTGATTATTAGCAATTCAAAATTGAGGGTTTTTCGAAACGAGTCTAGTTATCTATAATTATATGTATGTATGTATGTATATATATATATATATATATATATATATATATATATATATATATATATATATATATATATATATATGTGGTGTAATGGACAACGGCTTTTAATTGGAACTTGGAAAGCCGAGTTTGAATTCCAGTCAGATAAGTTATATTCAACTACGCACAAATAACCATGGGAAACGTATGAATTCATCACTTCTCCCCGATCTGTGGGTTAATTAGTAGAAATTCTATCGGCAAATCGTTATTATTGTCAAAAGATTCTTAGTATATAAAAAAAATATTCTGGATTAAAATACCATGCAAAATATTGATAAGCCGTAAACGAGCCAATAAAGCTATCAATATGACTGTTCCTTGGTCACATTTCTATTCTCTTCCATTTCTATAACTCTGCAACTCTTAATGTTTAGATCTCTCTTCCAATCGATTGCTTTCTTTCTTTCATTATTTCTATCTAGCTACCTAGCTGGCGGTCTGTCTTTCAAGCTAGATAGCAGTCGCCGTCTATTCTACTCTAATAGCTTCATGTCTCGCACCTCTCGCCTGTGGAACTCCCTTCCCTTCTCCTGTTTCCCAGTGAGCTATAATCTCCATCTATTCAAGTGTAATGTCAATCGACATCTCCAGTTGCTTAATCTATCCACTACCCTCATCCTTTCCTCTATCACTCCTATCTGATCTTGCTATTTTCTGTAACCCCTTGCGTCCTAGTGGCTTCCCGCCTTGCTTGGTGTGAAACGCTTAAAAAAAAAAAAAAGTCAATCAACCTGCCTGTCTTTACGATATGGTTAGTTCACAATTCCATCCCTTGTGTATCTCTATTTCCCTTTATCTATCTATCTATCTATCTATCTATCTATCTGGGCGCCTCGAGGTGGTGTAATGGTTAGCAAGCTTGTCTCGCTAGAACAATTACGACTGAGTAGTGAGATCGATCCTGTCTGGATGCCTCTTACTTCCGACCTTGTGCCACATCCAAGCTACGCTTGGAAAATCACTATTTATCTATATATCTATTTATTTATCACATTTGATAACTCGCTATTCCAGTGCATTTTCCCCACCTGTCTCTCTCTATTTCTGTCTAGGCATTTGCATATATATATATATATATTCCATATATAGCACTCATGGCCTGACGATTGCATCTAGCATGAAACAGACTGTCGCCTCTAAATGTTGACTTCTGTGTTCACTTTTATATTTACACACGCTCTATCTCTGATATTGAGCACTTTATCCCATAAATATAGCACACCTTAAGACTATATTTCTTTATATTCCATATATATATACATTCCAGTCCTTGTGTATCTCTCTCTCTCTCTCTCTCTCTCTCTCTCTATTTCCCTTTATCGTTCTCTCTATCTATCTGTCTATCTATCAATCTATCTATCTATCTATGACATTTGATAACTCGCTATTCCAGTGCATTCCCCCCTCTCTCTTTCTGTGTCTAGGTATTTCATATACACATACACACACATACATACATACATACATATATATATATATATATATATATATATATATATATATATATTTATATGTAAGTATTTGTTGTACAGTTGTGTGTTCAAGGAATAGGGCAAAGATTCTGTAATGTAATTTGTGCATTGCAGTAAATTGTATATTTCGCTCCAAGAATATTTTTTCAGCGTTCTCTATTAGATTAGGGCGTCTGCTTTACGTTGCGATTTATAACGAAAGTAAAGCTTGCCAAATCTTCCCTGTGAAGATACAATCGTTTGTCTTAAGCGTCGAGTCAGTTTTGCAACCTTAACCCCGCCTTCCCGGCAGACATTTTCTTTTTTGTGTATGTATTTTTAATACCCTTTCATTTTGAGCTTCGATTTTTATGGCGTATCTTTTTTTTTCAGTTACCATTACGGTGTAGAGATTTTACTTTTATTTTTATTTCTTTTTACCTATGTTTGTTTTGAGGCTCGTATAAGGGATTTCATGTTTATTTCATTTGTTTATAATGCTTGTCATAGTGTGTCAAGAGCAGCGGCTATGTATAAAAGATATTAATAAAACATACCCGTGAAAGGTTTTGGTGAGGAGCTTGGGGAAAATCTAACGAATAACATAGAGCGATGATGTTGTCGCAATATTTAAGAAACAATGAGGGATAAATTGATTTCCGTAAATATTATCTTGACCAGAGGAAAACTTTTTGGCTTGAATAAAAAGAAAAAGAACAGAAATGTTTTACTTTAAAAAAAACAAAAAAAACACTGTTGAATTTACGTAATATGCCGGATGGGATATATCTAAAATCTCCTGTGTGAATATTCATCGAATCTAAGACACACACACAGACATACATTTTTAAATTCACCTTCTTCATACAAATGTAGGCATATTTCCGTGTATTGCGTGTGGATTTCTAAATGTGTAATCATCAGTCAGTTATGTACTATGTGTGATACACGCTTAGGCGATCATGTATCTTTCGATACATCACTGACGAGGCAGATTTTTTCACACAGTAGGTTGCCATTTCTATCTGCGGTAGACCAGCTGCCATCTAAGGCTATAGAACCCGGCCTGCGCTACTATTTACCCATAGTTGGGTGAAGAGGAAGAGAATTGATATCTTTCCAAAGGGTCACTGGTAATTAGTCTAGCATGCTTGCGTCATGGATCGCGGTAGGTTAGCCTCGGTATGGTAAATATCGATGTAATTATTTCTAGTTGAAACATTTCGTATTATAATGATGT
Organism: Acanthosepion pharaonis; assembly: GCA_903632075.3. Taxonomy (NCBI): domain Eukaryota; kingdom Metazoa; phylum Mollusca; class Cephalopoda; order Sepiida; family Sepiidae; genus Acanthosepion; species Acanthosepion pharaonis. Next base: position 43,714 of record CAHIKZ030000502.1, on the reverse strand, counting down.
ACTACGTATTAAAACTAATTGAACTACTTTTACTACTTGATATCATATTAAATAAACTACAGAAAAGACGATTATACAATAATTTGCAAAAGTTCCTCACAAGTAACAAATACAAATCTTTCCTTCTTGATTTGTAGAGCTCCGTGTGCGTTCACACCAACCAATATTTTTTATAGTAGTGTTATATAACAATATTTATCATAACATACACTCTATATTTCCTTGTATGACGTGTGCATTTCTAAATGTGTAATCATCAGTCAGTTATGTGCCATGCGTGATAAACGCTTAGGCGATCATGTATCTTTCGATACATGACTGACGAGGCAGATTTTTCACACAGTAGGTTGCCGTTTCTTTTTGAGAGAGACCCGTTTTCATTAGAGGCTATAGAACCCAGACTGTCCTGCTATTTACCCATAGAGGGGTGGAGAAGAAGAGGATTTATACCTTTCCCAAGGTTATTAGCACATGTCAAGTAAGAAATGGACAAGAAAGTCCGACAATTATTTTAAGATATTTTTTATGTTTATACATTCTTTTTTATAGATACAAATATTTAAGTAAATGCTCTGTTTATAACAAACAATATTAACGACATTTACCGGCCTGAATATCCGAGGAATGTTCATAGAAAATATGTGTCCTCCGACAGGAATCGAACCTGTATCCTATACGGAACCGTCATATGACGTGCTTTACGGATTTAGCCACAGAGGAGCGTTTCGGTCAGTGAGGTAGATTTCACTGTTTTTAAACTAAATTCTCCATGATTTTCTTTCGAATATTTATATCTGCTCGATGCGTATCTAAATGGAAACAAATGACGTCACACATTATGACATGGACAAAGTCCGACAATTATTAAAGACATTTTATGTATAAACATAAAAAAATGTCTTAACATAAGTGAATGTAATGGATTTGACTGGAATTCGAACTCGGCTCTCCGTTTACTCAATCCGAGCCGTTATCCAAAACTTCACCATATACAGGTATTTATTAGCTAAAACGTTATCTGAATATTCGCAACAGACAAGTCGATATCAATGGCAGCACATGGTTCTTGATATTGACTCTGACGGTTGAAAGTGCGCGTTATTAATATAAAATATTTCAACTTTGTCTGAATTAGGAATATCTATCTATGTATCTATGAATATTATATATTAATCCTGATTTGTGGGCGGTGTAATGGTTAGTGAGTTGAAAAGAGACACTACGAGATCGAATTCCGGATGAATTTGTTATATTCACTTTCAACAACGAAATTTTAGAGAAAACTCAATCAAAAAGGAAACTCATAATTAACATCAGGATTAAGGAAGTTGAAATATCAAGAGTACATAATGAGGAAAGAGAGCTTGGATAATTTGATACTCACGGTACAGATTAAAGGCAGGATGGACAGGGGAAAACAACGCATAACAAACTTTGTGAGTTTGCTTAAATAGATGACAGAACAGTTTTTAGGAGAAATTACAGAATAGAATTAAGAGCCACATATGACAGGAAGTTTGTGAAGAGCCATTATCGCTTATGTCCTGAAGGGAGACGGCACACAAAGAAGAAGAAAGTCTGCTTGCTAGGAATCTGAAAAAGGATTATATGAGCAGTTTGGACCCACTAGAAGTTCACCAGTACAAATCAGGCCAGAATGTTGACCTAATAAAAAACAGTTTGATCGGAGGACATAAACATTCGCTAAGAAGAAAATGCATTGAGAATGTGCTGACGATAAACCTACGACCAGGCTCATACATAGTATCACTGATTATATATCGAGTATGGATAGGAATCCGACAAAATGATAGAAAAGTGAACAAGTTGGAAACAGATCTTAATCTAGAATGTTTCATTTTATTAAAGCTTCCTCGGAGATCAAGATAGAAATGATAAAAATTATTAAAAGCAAAGAGACACGAATTTATTGTATGTTGTGTTAGGCTATTTCATTGCTTAGATACGTGTCACGTGTATTGAAGTAACAGATAACATTTAAATATGTGTGGCAAACATTCTCGACGCTAAAGTGCGTAAAAATAATATGATGTAGTAGGACGTTTCGATTCGATTCGTGTCACGTGTAAGGTAGTAACAGATAACATTCAAATAATTGTAAGAAAATATTATGGATGTTAAAGTATGTAATGATTAGTGAGACGCTGCAGGATATTTTGAACAATTTTTCATTAAATTATACATATATATATATATATATATATATAAATTAATTGATTTAAAATATGGTTATTTTCGCCTATATATATATATATTGTCATGCAGAAAGAGACTGTTTCACTGTATCACAGCTCATGTGTGTAGCTAGATATCCGATTGCCTCAAGCCAGGATCGAAATATGACTGATTTGGCATCAGTCGGAGATTTTTTCCCCTTAGCTATCGACTCTGAGCAGAGAGGAAGGTGAATTTTTACGTATTTATTTTGAATAAACACGCCACTGCTTGCTTCATAGAAAAGATTTGTATTATCAGCAGTAGTAGTCATTGTTTACAAATTCGCGCTTTTCTTTATATTTTTTCAGGGGGCGTGCGTGTTTATATATATATATATATATATATATATATATATATATATATATATATATATATATATATATTTATTGTCACCTACAGACAGACTATTTCTCGCACATAGGGTGCTAGTAGAAATAAATATGTTTTTTTTGTTTTTTGTTTTTTTATGGATTCTAAATCCGTTTCTCCTTATCTAACAAAATTTTCAGTTTTTTAACAAAAATTTGATAAAACAATTTTACTTAAATAAACAGTAAGTTCCATTTATGTTTAATATAATATGATATTCACAATTTTTTTTAAATTTATGATTTATACTTAAAATAAAAATCCCGTATATTTTAAATGCAGTATTGAGTTAACCAGATATTCTCGATTTTCGGATTTAACAGAGACTCTTGTAAAGCTACAGAATAGCGGGGGTGAGAGAGTGAGGTACTTGCTGGAATTATACATTGAATCGACCATTTTGCTGAGCATCTTTAGCGATGGATGGTATGAACGACTGCTTCTTGAGGTCTGGGTGGAGTTTCTATCCCCAAAAGTACTCATGGCAAGGTGCATCTGGAAGGGAACATCCGTCATTATTTATTCTGAGCTGACGACACTTACATAACAGCCTAATGAATGATACGCGTTGCCAGTAAAAAGGCTTTCCTCTTTGTCTAACTTCTCCACTTTTGTTCAAAATCTGTATCTTACCAACACGCGCAGGCACACACACACACACACACACACACATGTATATATATATATATATATATACATAGATAGATAGATAGATAGATAGATAGATAGATAGATGGTATTTATCAATTCACCCACAGGAATTGAATGTGGCACAAGGCCTTTTTAATGTGGGTATGTCTGAGCCCGTAGGCCCAGCCAAAAATAAAACCCATCTAAACCCGTCCAAGCGGGCTAGTTCCGTCAACCTTCCCCAACGAAACCCCACCCTTCGGCGGAGCTTCGTCCGGGTTCCTCTCTGCAAGCAAAGAGTTCGACAGACACCCGACCCGGCAGCTCACAAAGCGCAGATACTACACTTTGATCCTAGCCACCGGGCCGAGCGGGTATTCTTTTTAGATATCTTTTCTAGATAGATAGATAGATAGATAGATACACGCACACTCAAACACACACACAAGTATAGGATTGGTGCATACGGAATAAATTCCAATAACCAAAAAATATTATTCTTACAAGAGTGCTCAATACAGAGCAGAGCAAATATAATTTTTTAGAAAATTATAACATAAATATGTTATAAAATCAGTACAAAAACATATTTTTTATAATATCCGAATGAAGTATATATATATATATATATATATATATATATATATATATATATATATATATATACAGAGAGAGAGAGAGAGTGAAATAGATAGATAGAGAAACAATGAAGGTTGATAATAAACATAGATAATGAAGATAAATAGATAATAAACATAGATAGATAGATAGACAGATAGATAGATAGATAGATGTTTCTATGTATACATATATAAATTGAGTTCGAATTCAAAGTTTAATAGAGCAATTAGCTTAATGTTCCTCCTTCCTCCAATATCTAGGCCTAATTACCTCCCTTTGCTCTTCACTGAGATGATACATACACTCATTTTATTGAACTGTCTCTTCGCACATGCAACATCTTTCAGCAGGGTCCTTTGACGTTTATTTATATGACAATACTTTCTGCTGTAAGAACTCATTAATGTCAGGTTTTGTCACGTATCCGGAAAGATCTGACTCGAGCATAACTAGAAGTAAAAGAATAAGGTCTCTATTGATCTTAAAGTGCGCGGGGGTGGGTATTTCTTCTATAGCCATTATTCGTTCTTCTTTGAAAGAAGACGGAAACAACACAGTCAGCGACAAAGATATCCTACGAGTGTTGCGCGCGTTAAGTTTCTTCTACGGAAACGTAAATGCGGAATTATATTCTAAAAATGTTTTGTTATTCGTTCTTTATACACGTACAGAATAATATGTTAACTTCTACAAAAATAAGGAAGGTTTTCCCCCTCTTTCAAACGTCATTGAATTAATTTCGAACAGTATAAATGATAGGAATAGGCCAAGCTAGAAAAAATTACTACTTTTAAAATCCCCGCCGCGGAAAATAAAGCGATTCATCAACGATTCAAATATGCTGAAATATAGTCTAATTTTTATCAAATCAATATTGGTTGACCTATTCGATATTTGAGGATATTATCAAGGTACCGTGCTGGCTCGCTAATGGCATCTCATGAGTAGGAACAGTATCATTTCCTCTCCATATAAAGAGAAGTCATAGTCCTAGATGAGAACAAATGAGGAGATATTTATCAAAATTTTTGGAAAAGCCAACGAGAACTGGATTCTTCAGAAGAATTATTGTAAATTAAGCACAAAGTTTTTAGTATATTTATATATTTTAATCGGGTTCACCCCAGGCAGTAAATCAACTAAGACACAAAGGGTTACTGGGTGTGGAAAAATTAGAAACAGAAACATTTTTAATGAGCGAAAACAAAAAGAGTAATCAGGAGGAGAGTAAACAGCGAATGACATTACATTTAAATTTTTGCAGATTGAAATTGGTTTGATAGTATAGAGCAGGAAGGGTGTTCCTCAAGCGAGAAGTGCGACAAAAGAAACTGTTAGCATAGAACTTATGATTACATCTAGCTGACTCAACAGTAAATTGTTGAGATCTCGAGGCCAGTCTAGCACTATGCATATATTTAAAAAATCTAGGTACCAATACGAAGAGAACAACCGATCACTTACCCTGAAAATATTTATAGTAAAAACACAGGGATGCAACCTTACAGTAGTGGGAAAATGACTGAAGCCGAGCTACTAGATCTGGACCAATAATATTGCTGATTCTTCTTTGGATTTTATCAAGGATCTCTAGATAAATAACAAGAACACCAGACCATATATGACAGCAAGATTCTGAGCATGAACGAATGGTAGACATAGATATGTAGAATAATTTCTGGAGATAAAATTGTCTAGGACAATACAGTGAACCAACTTTCTTAGCAGCTGATCTGATTCAATATAGTCTCTCCATTATCAGCTGAGAACGTTACCCCGAGAAAGCGCAACGAGTCGCTTTCCTGGAGGTTAGCATCAGCCATACTGATGGAAGATTTCTGGATTAGAGAAGAGGTGGATGCATAAATATGGAGATAAACTGACATTAAAGGCTGAACAAGCCCCACAAAATGAGGGAGAAAACTGAAGCGACAGTGAATGTCTTCAGTGTTATCATAATTCGGCCGTAGACTCAGAATTGTATTATTTAAAGTCACTTCTTGCTTTGAGAATAAATTGGCCAGCATCCACTGCTATTATTCTCCTTCTATGTGCCGTACCACTTATGACGTTGGCGATCGAGTCTCTTCACGATTTCCTATCCTTTCTAGCTGCTAATAACCTTTATCTTTTTTTTTTCCATTTCTTCTAAACCTTGTCCTGACATTCATTTGCTCAACCTGCCACGTAGTTGTACTTTGCTTTCGTCTGACCCTTCTTAGCTCTGGCTTTATTTTCGTCTGTGAGTATCAAATTCTCCAAGCCCTCTTTCTTCATTATGTACTCTGGTGAATTCAACTATCTCTTCCTGATGTTAAACATAAGTTAAAAAAGACTTTAATTGCCACTGTCTCCTGAACTTTGTCGTTGCCCACATGTTCAGTCCATGTTATTATCCGCATCCTGATATAGAACCATGTTCCTGTTGCTTTAAACGTCTCCTTCATCTTTGAGGTGATTGTATAGCATCCACGGGAAAACAGGAAGACTGATGTTACGTGACAGTTCAGGACTATTTTCTCTGTTTTTTTTGTTTTTTTTTTTTTTTTTGTTAACAAATTCCTCGGTTTATTATCAAAGTGATAAGACATTTTCTTGTCACGTGTCCCTACAGGAGGTGAAGAAGAAGAAGAATCATGGCTCTCTACAACTTTCTATCATTCCTAGCTTTTTTTTTACTATCATTCCCACTCGTTCTTCGGTTATCCATACACAGAAGTTCGACAGATTAATCTGTTGCGCTCAAAATGTCCTCAGAATGTCATATTCGCCAAGCCAGCTATCCTCAGTATGAGAAACATAAATTTCTGATTGTAAATATAAGTGCCCTTCAGTTTCAATTATTCTTAAGATTTCCACGTTGCTCATATGCCTATCCCTGGTATTCTAAATATCCTTCTATATTGCTTCACATTAGTATTTACAGTTCTCCTATTCGCCAGTGCAGAAATTGTCCAGCATTCTCTCCAGCTATATAAGTAGATTGAGATTCCATAACATTGCAGCAGTTTATCCTTTGCTTCTAACGAAATTCTTCTGTTTCTTAATATGGTGTTAACTTCCGAAGTTTTTATGAGGTAGCAGTTCTACAGGAGGATCTATGGGCCAGGCATGTGAGCAAGGACGAAGTTTGAGAGAAAATTGAAATAAAGAGGAAACTTATAATTTATATCATAAAGCGACAGTTGAAACATCTAGGACACATAATGAGAAAAGATCGACTGTAAAATATGACACTCAGTGAACAGATTGAATGCAGGCGGGACAGAGGAATACAACGCAGAAGGTTTAAGAGACATGACAAAAAGACAGAAGTGAAAAAAAGTTTACTTTTTGATGAATTTCATCCTTCAGTACTTCATCGGACTAAATTTGTTATGTTGCTACGAATACACATGCGCAAGAACGAAGAGTGCTGGGAATTTGACAATTTTTTTGATAATTTATTTTTAATTTTTATTTTATTTTTTATATCTAGCCAAATACATTTAGAGTTTTTTTCTTTCATTTCCAGAGCGCAAATTTGCCGTAGATGACCCTGAGATCAAGGCATACTCTAGACATTTACGTCGTAGATTTACGTCGTAGTGGGATAACGGCTAAGAAATGTGATGAAAAGAAAAACAAAAAGACTCTAAATGAATTCGGCTAAATATATATATATATATATATATATATATATATATATATATATAAATTATAAAAAAGTATTCTCAAATACCAATCATCCAACGTTCGTGCGCAAGTATAGTTTTATAAACGCAACAAATTTATTTCGATAAAGCCCTGAAGGACGAAAACGTCACAAGTAAACTTGTTTCACTTCGTATTTACAATTCCCCCAACACGCGCGCATGCGCGCGCGCACACACACACACACACACACACACACACACACACACACACACACACACACACACACACATATATATACATATTATCAGCACAGGACAGACTGTTTCAGTGTATCACAGATCTTCAGTGTGGTTAAAGGTCGGATTGCTTCAAGCTATATATATATATATATATAGATATATATAGTGTTTATTCAAAAATTATAACATAAACATGTTATAACATTACTACAACAATGCCTATTTTGTTTCAACACTTTTCGTGTCTTCCCATGGTGATGGTGTTGATACTCTATATTGAGCATTCTTTAAAAATAGTGTTTTTGGTTATTGGAATTTTATTCCGCCTACACCAATCTTATATATATATATATATATATATATATATATATATATGCTGTGGATTCCGGGATGAAATCCGGTCTCAAATGAATGACAAACGCAAGAATGAAATATAGCAAATAAATGTATTGACGTAATAATACAATTGGTAATACGGTTAGTAGATCCAGAAATGCCGTTAGTAGGAATAATAATATATATACAGTATGCGAAATTCAGTATCGAAGTATGACTTCCTTCTGAGTCTACGTGCTCGCAACTGTGACTCCTGCAAAGCGGTTACCTCACACTCTCACTCTCTCACTCTCACTGTATCACTTCCGGGGATTCACCGGCCGCAGTACACACTGGGCGAGTCCACTTGCATAAAAAGGGGTGGACCCCTTAAGAATATATATATATATATATATATATATATTATATATTATTGATTTAAAATATGTTTGTTTTCGATACACAGTTCAAACCATGTTTTTAGAACTGTGTAGCGAAAAAAACATATTTTAAATCAATTAATTTATAATATTAATGCTCTGTAAATTTACATTGAGCACTATTTTGTAAAAATAAAATATCTATGAGAACACCGGATTATATATCTTACTGTTCTTTATTTATTTTATTTATATATATATATATATATATATATATATATATATA
>CAHIKZ030000502.1:0-32500 GCA_903632075.3 Acanthosepion pharaonis | reverse complement strand
GGTTAGCAAGCTTGTCTCGCTAGACCAGTTACAACTGAAAAGTGAGTTAGATCCTCGCTAGGTGCCCCATACTTTCGGTCTTGTGCCACATCTAAGCTATGCTTGGAAAATAACTATATGTATGTATGTGTGTGTGTGTGTGTGTGCGTGTGTGTTGAAGAAAACAGTTTTACAATGGCGATAGGAAACAAATCATGAAATGTAGCCATAACACCACACCACTACCTGATCTTCGTGCAGACTTGGTCGATAGTTTAACCAGAGCAGAAATCGAAATATAATGATAAGGAGAATAATAATTATATATATATATATGCTTGACTATGCCCAGCTGTTAGGGTGGGATCTAATCGCTCGTGCAACACACACAGTGACAACCTGTTGAATGATATTGCAACTATGATAGGGGGGGACATTAGTCACTGCTTCTGGTGGAAAACACATGATCTGACGTGTTCGTCAGTACACACAAACCCTCGGTCACCTGCTGGCCCCACCCAAAACGATTTTCGAACAATTTCCACTACCCAATATCACATCCTCACTCACACGAGCATACACACACACACGCACACACAAAGAGAGACTCGCGCGCATACACACAATCAGTGCTTGCAATCACAATGTGTAGTACAGTATCATTGGGATTGTCTCCACCAGGCGATATAATATAAAGTAATCCACCTCTTAGACAAATGGACCACAGTGAGATTCGATCTCGAGTCTCGAGACTGGAGTGCGTTAATTTTCTAATCACTAGGCTAAGCACCAGATTTTAATAATAATAATAATAATAATAATAATAATAATAATAATAATAATAATAATAATTATTATTATTATTATTATTATTATTATTTTGTTCTAAAAATTGTTCTCACGAGTACAGCCCACAGATTACGAAGGTTTTCATATATGTAAATTATGTGTTAATTTTTTTTTATCGAAATTGCTGATTGGAAAATAAAATGTTGCCATTTCAGATTCGGAAACAGGAAACAAATGAGTACACACAAGAAATCAAAAAAAGATAAAGAAAAAGAATCGACGGTCCCCAAGCTTTCCGTCTACCCAGTTCAACTCAGAAGGCTTGGGTCAACCCATGTTATAATTTTCTGTCACTTTCCAAATGTACTGCACACTGGGATCCTCACATCTAGGCCGATAAAATCAGTTTTCTACTTCCTAACAGAGATTCGAACCCAGGTCTTATGATCAAAAAGCGAACGTTCTCGCCACGTTGACACACACACACACACACCACACACACACACACACACGCGCGCAAGTTAAAAATTTATAAAGGGTAATAAGTAATAATCAATATGATTAAATAAGAGGAGTTAGGCGCGGTGAATTTTTATTTATAAATGACCTCTATGTTTCAAGGGATTAACTTTGCACAGTAGACAAATCTTATGCTTAATAATATTAGGATATAAGATAAAAAATAAAATAAAAGTAAAAGGTGAGAAAAATTATAAAAATAAAAATTTAAAGAAAATAATACTGCGTAACCCGTTACATATTAATAAACGCTTAAATGATTAAATCGGCCGTAATAAGTATGTAACCTAAAATATTTAATGGGCAATTAAAAATTTTAAAATTTTGATCCAGAATCAAAATACGTCAGGAGAGATCTTTTCTTAAGGGTTATAGCCATAATGAGCTTATTACATCTGTTTAGCAGTTTGGCGTCATTAAAATTTTTGAAATGAATCTTTTTTCAGCAAACACGCGTTACATCAGTCGCCGCGATCGAAAGGTTTGTCGTTTTATGATATATATATATATATATATATATATATATATATATATATATATATATATATATATATATATATATATATGGGTTCACGCTTTAGCGATCGTCAGACAAACCTTTTTCTGACGATCGCAAAGCGTGAGACCCAGGGTCACAAACTCACATCTATCCAACTAAATATGTTAGCTCTATCTCTGATATTGAGCGCTTTCTAATAAGTACCGCGCATATAATATATAAATAATTATACATATATATATTTGTTTATATTTATATACACTTTTCACATATATATATATATATATATATATATATATATATATATATATATATATATTAAATAATTAACAAGGAGAAAAACTTAAGGTTCCATGGTTATAATTTTTTCCCCAGAAAATATATTTTTTCCTGTTTCATCAGGTTACATCTCCAGTTTTCTGTATTACATCGTCTTTGGAATTATCCACAAGGATTACCAAACACTTCATTACTTTACGCTTTATGATGGATGATTATTTTTGTTTAACGCATGCGTTCTTGGTTCTTTCTTTTTTATACCTTTTTTTGTCCATTCGGTATTGGCTTGTTTATTTGCAAATCAATATACCGAAGGTTTTCCTGAGCGAGTATAGTTTCTTATACTTTATACTTTATATATATATATATATATATATATATATATATATATATATATATATATATATATATATATATAGATAGATATATATATATATATATATAAAATATACATACATATGAAAAATATATCTAAAAAATTCATATGAAAAATATATCATGTATATTTTTTTCAGAAAAAATTTTCCAAGAGGAAGGATCCAGGTAGAACTCAATGTCTAGGACAGAGTAAGGATATAATAAAAAGGCTTAAACACTAATATTCCATGGTCATAATTTATTCCATTGGAATCGTAAATACGATCCAAATCATCAGACCTACAAATTCAAAATGAAAACAGAAAAAAACAACTCCGGAAATCAAAACAGAATTTAGAGAAAGTGTAAGGATGAGTGACAGAGAGAATTTTTGGAGATGTGGGTGGGGTGGATTTAAAAAGAGGAGAGAAAGAAAGTCGACGGATGTCTAATACATAAAGATACATTTCGTGGTGGCATATACACACCACAGACAATTCGAATAGGAAGGGGAAAAAAAAAAAAAAAAAAAAAAGGAAAGGGTGGTGGAGAGGGATGGGACGAAGGAAAATAAAATTGTTTACTTAAAATTTAAAATCAAATATAAATATATGAAGATGAATATAACGATTGTCTCATTTCGCAAGGACCAAATATTTCTATGTTCAAAAACACATACTAATACACACATAAAAAAAAAAAAAAAAAACTATACAAGTAGGTACATACACTTAGGCATGTACACACACACACACATATATATATCAGGACACCTGACAATTGCGTCTAGCATGAAACTTCAGTTATTCTCTGTTATATTTACACACGCTCTATCTCTGATATTGAGCACTTTATTCCATAAATATAGCACACCTTAAGACTATATTTCTTTATATATACATACATATATATATATATATATATATAGTTCTACAGAAGGATACTGAGAATACCATATACTGAATTTCTGAGCAAAGTCGAAATTTTAGGGATAAATTGACACGAATAATTAGAACCAGAAGAGTGACATTTAAAATTTATGGGACACATGACATATTTTGAAGGCAGGCATGCATGGGGAGGTAACGGGTAACGGGCAAATGGATGGCAGCACAGATATTCGAGGGCATCATGAAAAGGAAGAAGCTTTACTAAACGCTACAAATTATAGGAAGATGTGGAGACTCACGATCGCCGCCGTCCATGGAAGAAGTAGAATTTCTACTAACTAATGCTAATTCTAATGTGTGAGAAATGAAGAACATACGAATTACAAATTAATTGCAGATGTTATTTAAGGAAATATTGAGGACAGATGGCTTGGGGAATTTAATACTCAGAGGGTGTATAGATGGCAAGAAGAGTCGGAAAAACAGCGAGTTTAGCTAATGAACGTGTCTGCGTAAAGTGATTACATACAATAGTCATAAAAAGAAAGTACTTTGATAAAATTTGAAGAATTACTTCCAGTTGAAGTTAAAGCAAGTTGTTGAGAGTCATTACTTTACAAGTCCTTAAAGGATATGTCACATAAAAAGAACAATGAACATTTGAAACGTTAACCTTGTCCTCTCAACATATGTCTGTTTGTGTAGGCATGTTCTTTGATTAATTTATTTTCTTCATTGAGACACCGTAGTGGAATCGTAGAGCCGAGTTTGAATTCCAGTCAGATCAATTACATTATTTGCCTGCATTTATTTATATTTATTTACTTCTGGGAGAGGTATGAATCCTCCTCTTCTCCTCTCAGCTATGTGTAAATAGTAGGAAAGACGAGGCTCTATAGCCTTATGTTGCAACCGGTCTAGGAGAAGGAAGAACACTTAATTCAAACCAGCCTGCAGAAGGTTGGGATCCGTCCAGAAACACCACTGATCCTGTGTCTTCAGTATGTGTGGTGGCCCTACGACTCTAAGGGTGGGGCTGCTTCTCGTTAGTTAATCTACTGAGGGAACCACCACCTATATGATTATCAATTCTTTACTGAAAACCTAACCCAGAAAATATTTATACACTGTACGAACAGCTTGAAGGAGAAATTGTCGATTGATATCTTTACCATTTTAAAATTTTACCTCAAGTGACAAGGAAATGTGAGAGAAAAAAAATGAAAACTTGTTAAGAAGAAAAACAAGAAAAGATGCACTAAGAAGACAGAAATAAGAATTGACATTGGATTTAAATTTTTGAAGATCAAAGTTAACCATGAAGCAAGAAACAGAAAAGCAAGTTTCACAAGCGAGAAGTGCGAGAGAAAAAATTCTTAGCATAGAACTTACGGTTACATCTCGCTATTTCAGCTATAAAATAATGAGCTTTCTGTGAATCATGTAATGCGCTGAAAATCATAATTTCTCGGTAGCATGGCGACAAGTTCATCAGAAAAATTACAGATAAAATTATTTATAGAAAAGGCACAAGAAAACTATGTTACGGCAGTGGAAATATGACTGAAGTCGAGATGCCAGGTCAGAACAAATAACGTTGCATATTCCGCTATGGTTTTTTATTAAGACTCTCTAAAAATATAGCAGGAAAACCAGACCAAACATGGCAGCAATGTACAAAGCAAAGACGAATGGTAGACTTATAAATCTATGCGTAAGTAATTATATCAAATCCGACTGAAATTTGAACACAGCTCGCTGATCGCTTTCTCAGATTTCAATTTTTGTGTCGTTATGATTTATACAAGCCTCATATCTAAGCTTACAGCCGCTGATATCCGCAAGCGGTCGCTCATTTTGGTACTCATCAGCTGTTTAACTTGGGCGATCGTACGGTTTTTTAACGTGATATGGCCGTCAGCCGACATTCGCCTGGAAGCGTATTTGTTTCTTTGTGCAAGAGAATTCATTCGTTCATGCACGTATATTTTATGCGATTTAGTAAGAGAGTTCACTTCTTTATTTTTATTTTCTCCGCTGCAAAATCCATCGGAGAGTTGACATTGTATTTTTCTTTACTCTAGTAAAAATCCGATCCTTTACGTGACGTTCAGTTTAACATCAATGTTCTAATTATTACAGCTGTCTATATTTTTTTTCTTCGCTTTGTCTTTTATTTGTGCGTTTATATCTGGTTAGTTTAATCCATTTTTTCTTTGTTATCTTTACTGGCGTTTTCATTAAAGTCCTTCTGCTAGCTTCTGTGGCATCTCTTTTCCTGATTACGTGCTCGGAAACTGGTTTCCTTTCAAACTGCCTCTTAGGAATAAGCCAGAAATACAAGAAAAAAAAAACTTAAACCAACAACTATGAAAGTAAAATAATTCTGCCCAGCAAGTGCACTTTGCTACTGCGTTTCAGCAACTGCACTTATCGTATAGGATACGACGTTCAGGCTTGTAATGAGCACCGATTGTGTATCATAAAAGACAGCATCGTTCGACCAGACTGACGTAAACAAAAAAAAATATTAGGCCAAGATAACCGCCATTTTTCAAACGCATAATCGCAGGTTACCAATTCTGCTCAGGTCTCCATTTGCACAAGATTTATTTAGATTTCTTAAGATGAATCTACAAAACATGTGTGTGTGTGTATTTAGTGTGTGTGCGTGCGTGTGTGTGTGTGTGTGTGTGTGTGTGTGTGTGTGTGTGTGTGTGTGTGTGTGTGTGTGTTTCATTGAATATGAATAGACAAGGAGAGCTTTGATTTAATTTTTATACAATTTCTCAGGTGACCTTATATATATATATATATATATATATATATATATATATATATATATATATATATTTTTTTTCTGTGGATCAAGTTGAGATCATAGACAAGGAACACCATTGGAAAATTCGTAAACTTAAGGAATCAGAACATATACCACAAAAATCTCCTGAAACGACCAAGCATAGAAATAAATACAATATGGGAACAAGTAATAAGGAGTCCCAGAGAAAAGCGATAATAACAACAATGTTGCAATATGAGCTCTGGTAAAAACAATGATAACAGCAAAAAAATGCAATATGAGCACTGTTAAAAATGGTTGCTGAAGACATTAGGTTTATAATACCCAGAAATAATACCCAGAAATTAATACGCAGATGTCATCAAGGACACATGGCACAGTGGATAAAGGTGTTGGCTAGATCCAGTGACCAAACGCAAAGAGCGTGAGTTCAATACCCAGCTAAGGCAGTGGCGAACTTTCTGAGGGTAAATTAACTTGAGATAACTGTTTACCCCAGTAAGTGAAATAAAGCGTACAACGGCCGAAATGTTGTAATAAATATGGCGACCAAGATGAGGACAATTGTCCGAATAATGTAAATATTTTTTTCTGTTCGGTAGTTAAATTATATAAAACTCACCAATTGTTGTTTTTTTTTCTTCCCAGAGCTTTCGGCCATAGCACAAATGTAATAGCTTCATCTACATGCAGAAAAAAATAAAGGAAGCTTTATTAATAAAAACAAAAAAGCCAACAGTCTATAATATCGACTATGAAAATGGACACAATATCTTGACCGTGTTTTGAAAATGAAATATCATATAAATACATATATACAACAACCTATTTCTTGCTAACAGTTTAATATATCTCAACCTTGAAAACGGCTAAATGTATAGCCGAAGGCGCTCGGAAAGAACAACTTGAAAAATTATAATATCGCAGGAGAAATTGTATAAAAAACTAAATCAAAGCACCTTGTCTGTCATATTCAAAGCAACGTGCATGAAAGAAGGACCGCTGCCTAAATACAAAAATATATATATATATATATATATATATATATATATATATATATATATATATATATATATATATATATAGCGTTCGTGACTCTACAGATGAAAATGGTAATCTTCGGATGACCACTACAATTTTTCTCCTTCGCAACCATGATCACTAGATACTTACTTTATATTTAACAATACCCTCATGACATTATGCTATGTCGAAAGAACATAGAATAAATGCAATAGGAGCCAACATGCTCTCGTCTTTTAACAACCACACGAAAAAAGCTTATTCGCGAATATGAAAAGATCTTATTGAAAATAAGTAGACAGCACGTGTCTAAATTATTTAACGAAACATGTCTGAATGAAAACATGCTACCGAAATACACTCACACACACACACGGACACACACACGGACACACACACACACACACACACATATATATATATATATATGTATATATATATATAAAGAATTAATGTAATTTAGTTTAAATCCGCCATTTTTATTACTTTTTATTACTTCATACGTTATTATAGTGGATACTTGTATTTGAAATATCCATCATATTTATTTATTTTTTGTTTTAAACAGTATATGCTTTACATTAGATCGGCTTACGATTTCGAGATATATCAATAAATAAGATGTATACTCTGGCTGGGTGCGAACCTACAACTGGGGACAGAAGTTTGTTCTTACTGGAGAGCCGGTTTTCGTTATTTTTCTAATACACAGGCCGACAGACGATATACCGACCTTTGTAGAACAAGATATAAATGTGGGACAACTTTTTTTAAATAGGAATAGCGATTCACAGTAACACTTGAAGTAACACACACACGTACACACACATGCATGCATATACATATATATATATTGATGCATGTTTCATTAAATAACATATTTACAAGTTTTGTCTATGTATTTTAAGTAAATTCCTTTCATAGTGTCTGATAGGCTTAATAACATTATCATTGAAAGATGAAAGAAAAACACCATATTGATATATATATATTTTTTTTAATCCTATCTAAGCTTTCGGCTCAAGTGAAAAATTACGTTTCAATATATTAAACAATACACGGACAAAACAATAATGATAATCTGTTTTTGTTGCATAAAGGATTTCCAAGCAACACAAATATTCTTAAATGCCTATAATTGATAACAGAAGCCATTAGTTTATACTAACGGCTTCCCATACTTAACACTTCTCGTTTTCACTCTCGCGTGGTCATGTGTGACGTCACGATCTGCGGTGCGATTTTAGCTTCCGCGTCACGTATACATGAGTTTGTCGTGTTTATATATATATATATATATATATATATATATATATATATATATATATATATATATATATATATATATATACAACACGTATACACAGAGTAAAGACCAATATTGTGTAGGATGCCTTCACATAATGATCCTTTAGTTTCATACCTTCTTTCATTTCATTATCTGCTAGTGATTTAGATTACTAAATTAATGTAACCAATTAGTGTATGACTTGCATGCTTTTTTAGAGTGAAGGTTGCCTAAAATTTTCACTATCTAGCAAGGTAGATAGGAAGAGACAGACGAAATTTTATGGAAACTCTATGCTGTAATGGGTTAATTTTGTTATTATTATTGAATATATGATAGAATATTTATTATCTTGCATATACAATATTTATTATCATGCATATATTTATATATATATATATATATATATATATATATATATATATATATATATATATATATATATATATATGTGTGTGTGTGTGTATTAATTCTATACACGCGGATAACCAAGCACACAAACATATGTATACATTGTATTAAGCCGACACATAAACACACACACACACACAGACACAAACATATATATATATATATATAATATGTACATACACACCTATATTAATATGTGCACACATAAACAAACACACACACACATATATATATATATACATATATATATATATATATATAACTATATACACACACACACACACACACACACATATATATATATATATATATATATATATATATATATATATATATATATATATCTGTGTGTATGAGCGTCTGAGTGTATGTATGATAAAAGTGAACATTGAAGTAAATACACAGAGGAGACAGACTGATTCATACTAAATACAATCATGAGACCAATATTTATTTCTGTTAAAATACAGGAAATTTTGCACAAGGCCTAAAAAAGGGGGATGGGTAAAAGGACGGTCTTCATCTGTCTTAATTTTAAACTTAGCAAGCCACAGGCACTGACCCAAACATACAATAAATAATCCTAACACCAAAACAACACATTCTCATTTACCTTTCTTACACCATCCACCAAAATACCTCATTGTCTCAATGAAAATCCTAAATATTCTCCATATCTACAAACTTTCGTCTCTGGGGTAGGAAAATAAAACAACCAATTAAAAAAATCCCCAATGAGTATGTACATTATGAATATAATCTATTTGCAAGAAACTAAACAAAATTATGTTAGTAATACCCCACACAACCCTTAAATATGACAGAAATATCAGTTAACTGGTCGAAATCGATGCTGGCCTATAATAATATACAAACATTCATTCATACCTAGCACTCACACAGACAGGAACTCTATCTGACACAACAACAAATACGAAAAACACACACGGAAACGAAATGCGACCCTCATCCACCAGAGACCTGACATCACTGACCACCTAACTAGGGAAACGATGGCGAGTTAAACAAATGGAAAATAGGGACAGAAATAAAAATTCGGAATGTGTTGCCCATGTTCAACCCAGGAATAACAAAGTCGTGATGCCTAACCGGCATCAAAATGCCACTCTAGGTCAGCCCCGTCGGCACAAACGAGCACGATTCACCCACCTTTTACCAAATTCTGATGAGGTGAGCCACCGCTTTTCCGTCATAATCTTGAATTTAATCTGATGCTTAAAGAACAAGATCAGCCGGGAAGAAGAATTTCTTCTGACACGTCGTCCAAATCACGACTCTCATAACACCTAATGAGCAAAAGAACACATATTGTTTAGCCTTTGTCATCTGCGGCACCACATTACTACAATCAGAACTGGCCTTAAGGACAAAGGAATTTCCTTGCAGCATGCGGACAATGAGGACTTCAACAAACCTGCACAACGGCGCTACCACCCTGCAATGAAAGAAGGCGTGACCCAAAGCGTCGACTTCACCATTATAGCGTCGGCAGTTTGGAGATTTCTCCAAGTCGCCCGAACAAATATATAATGCCCTACGAGATAACGCCTGGACGTTGGAGAGGCCACGCGACGCCCATAATAGGCGTTTCAGAGCACCACGACATTCGCGGTAGAAGTAGCATTCAGCTTGGGTAAACGGTGTTCCTCCTCCTTGCTCGAGTGCACACTTCTCAGGAATAGGAAGTTCTTAAGGGCGTCTTCCTTCCAGAAGGCGCCCTCCTCATCCGATTTGCTAAACATTCGGTCTAGGAAGGCGATACGAAGTATATAATCACGTATCTCAATGCTAGGCATACCCAGACGGCTTTCAGATGGATGAAGGCATCAGATCTCCCGAGATACCGTAGTGGCTTGTCTCTCCACAAGAAAGAGAACAAAGCCTTACTAATGACATTAGTGTGGCATACGGAAGTGGAAATAGAGAGAGTCGGTAAAGGAGAATCGGGTAGATGTGTGAAACACATACTTCCGCCCTCCCCTTCAAGGAAAGATTCTTACAAGACCACAGATTAACTGTGATCAGGACTGAACAAGGCGCTGAATATCTTGACCGGCCCATCCGTCCAGAGGAAAGGTCCGGGAAGAGAAACTCCCTTCCACGCGTCCAACCGCAAGCCAGTAGACTTATCACGGTTGATCTTGGCCCCCGTCCCCATCTCATAACCACTGAATTCTTTGCTGACTTCGTCAATCTCACCCCTGCTCGACACAAGAACCGAAACTTCATCAGCATAGGCAGAATACTTGGCCGATGTGGTAGCACCAGTCAGGGAAATTCCGCGTAGCACCGGATTCGCCTTTAACTTGCGAAAGAAAGGTTTTAACACAAGAACGTAAAGCAAACGCGAAAGCGTACAACCTTGACGAATGGAACGAGACAATACGAAAGGCTGCAACATTACCCCATTCACTTCCACCAGCGCACCGGGAGTCGCATACAAATGTCGGATCCGGCAGACGAAAGGACAGTCTCCAGGAAACGATGTTCAGCCCTATCGAAGGCCTTGGACTGATCTAAATTGGTCAGCACGGCTTCACTTGTTCTAAGATCAAGCATACCTTATGAAGGTTGTCCTGAATAGCACAAGTCTGTTCAGAGCCAATCAAACTAGACAGGACAAGCTGCAAACGGTTGTCTAAGATTTTCGCCAAAATCTTTAACTCTGTATTTAACATGGTTAAAGGGCGAAAGTTATCTAACCCATCACCACCATTCTTGTCCTTACGCAACAACATGTTCACACCCCTGGTGAAGCGTTGAGGTATAGACCCCTGCTTTATCCAGTTATTGTAAATCAGTTCTAGCAAAGCAAGAAAAACTAACGACTGCTTCAAGTAAACTTCGTCGATAGGACCATCTAGTCCCGGAGATTTATCCAGGCCAACCCGTTTTAGCACTTCCAGATTTCCGACTCTGTGATGGGACACTCGCACCCAGCTGCTTCAGCTGCCTCAATGCAAGGAAAACATCGAACTGAGCAGTAATCCCGAAAAACCTCGCATATAGTCACGTTTGTAGTCACGGTCCGCTTATCCCGCAATCTGACGCATGCGATATATCGCCAAGAGGCGCTCCGATTCTCCTCTGCGCGCAATTCAGCGGCCTTATTCGTCGCCTCAGTGGACATTCTTTTTAACTTAGCCCTAACTAGCAGAGCTTGATCTTTCTCGATAAGCAAGGAAGACAACTCTGTCTTAGCTAAAGCTATTTCCCCACTATCACGGGATTTAACTGCCCGATCGACTCAAAAGCCGTTTGTGCACCTAATCAATATAGAGTGAGTCGACGACTAAAATCAGCAGCAAACTTTCTAATTTTTTATTTTAAATTATCCCACTAAGCATTCCCTACAATCGCCCGGTCAGTTCCCTCTGTATCATTAATAGCAGCTGGTTCCGGAAATCCTGCTCACCAAATAATGAACATTTTATTTTCCAGGAGCCAATATAACCTTAGGCTTATCTAAGTTTACACTAACCCGGACAAGCCTATGATCCGAATAAACTATATAATGAAAACTATATAATTGATACCCCAAGAGCCCTAAGACTCGGGCGTGGTAGCTAGAACGCATTCCAGCAGCCGAGCCGCCACTATTTGCCCAAGTCCAAACAACCGCCCGAGGGGTGCTCATTCCGGTACTTAAGGAAAAAGATCAAACTTGTCGATAAAGTCTCGAGTTGGTTTCACGTCTGGGTTGTTAGTACCCAAATTTGGCCTACTACCATCTATGTTGGGGTCAGGGACGGCATTCCAATCCCCTGCTAAAATTACCCGACGAGATGTCGTCAAAAACGGCTCGAAAAAAAGCAGGCCGCTCAGAATGGACATTGGTAAGACGTAGAGCCTTATCCTTTATGGTAACATCTAGCACGCAAAGCCTGCCCACCATATCTGCGAAGACAAGAGTATACGCAGACCACAAAGACTTGCTCATCAGCCAAGAGTCACCTCTCGAATGACCATCAAAACATTCTGAAAATCGTTGAAACCCACTAGATAAAATGCCTTCATAGTTATGAGTAGAAAACCGGGTCTCCAGTACGCAACAATCATTCACTCCGAGGCGCTAAATGTCACGAGAGAGCCTCGCCCTGCGAGACTCCGACGTCAGGCCTCGGACATTTATATTTTCTAACCAGAGAGCCACAGCGAAAACCGATTAGGATTGCTCTGCTGGATTGAACATGGCCGAGGATAGGACACCGACGACCTCTCCCATGGAGAAGGTATTCATCTCATTTTTGCCATTGATGCCATCAGGAGACAGGCCGCCAATGTCCAGGGGAAAAGTTAGCTTACGTGCTCTATATAGGGAGGGGTGAACAAAAAACGGGAGCCTCCCTGAAGAGAATTGATTTAGTTTTTTTTCTCAATTTCATTATGAAAGAAAGTCATTGGAGAGCAGAGGTAGAAAGCGCTATTGGCTTCGCGTAACATTCGCTTTCCAACCCCTGCCAGCTCTCACGACAGTCAAAATTCTTTGGGCATTGCGAAAAATTTTCGATGTAAAATCTTTTTTTTTTTTTTTTTTCACATTCAAGATTATTCGAAGGTCCCTTCCTTTCTTGGATTGTGAAAAAGTTTTTTTTTTCTGATTGATGTTTAGCTACCTGACAGACATCTTCCCCCTTATTAAAGAGAAACTTTTGAGTCAGTTTTTTTTTTCTTTGGAAGGCTCTGCTGAGTCTGCGGAAGGGCTGCGTTGTCTTTTTTGTGTTTTTATTTTTGGCGGGGAATTGCTGGGGTTTTTAACATGGGATGCATTGGGAATTATAGAGGAAGTGTGTCTTTTTAATGGGTATTTGGGAAAAAGAGTTTTTTCTTCAGGAGATTCAATTTGGAAGGTGTCAGGGTTATAGTTTTCAGGACTAGGGGTGGAGCCATATTGAGCAGTTTTGTGGATGGTGATATGGAGCTGATGAAGATGGCCTAAGATTATTTGCTGGTTGAATCCGTTTTTTCTTTAGTGACACTTTTCGAAAGAAGAATCGTATTGCAGGCGGTGTTTTTCGGAGTAGGTGATCGGATAATTGCCCTTAGAACAGGTAGTGGCAGTGGAGCTGTGCTTGTCTTTAGCCGTAGGGACTTCAGCGGAACGAGGTCCCGCTGCCCGGAGCTTCCCTTTGACCCTGCTAACGACCTGCCATTCCCCATATTCCTTCTCAGCAACCACACTAGTGGCGGACAAAGGCTTTTCGGAGAACGGGGGCTGAGAGACAGACCCAATCGGTGCCAGAATATCAAAGACCGTCTTCTCTGTGCAGGAAGAGGACAGGTGACCAGTCTGGCCACACGTCCAGCAAGTTGATCTACGCCCGGTGACAATAATGGGCATTTTCTCTCCCGCTACATCCAGACCGTTGGGAATGGAGATGAAGGCCTTCTGATTTCGAAAATTCATCCCCGGTCAGATCGTCAGAGGAAGCACTGTGTATCTGACCAAATTCGCATAGATATGCAGCCAAGTGCTCCCCAACGATCTGAGGAGGAACCTCAAATACTGATACCAGTTCCCCGCCTGGCTTCATATTTCGTACGAAAAATAAGGTCTTTTGTTATAAGATCACGACTGAATGCGGCTTCACAGTCGGCAGGCGTGCGTAGCAGTACGTCCCACATGAAATAGATTTTTCCTTTGATTGCCCTATGAGATTTGATCCTCGGAGAGATCAGATATTTAATTACTGTGTCTTTAGTGGAGCGGCAAATTTTGCGCAAACGCTGGTCCACCGCAAAGACTGACACCATTTTTCTCAAATCTCTTTACTTCCTTCTTCTGTAACTAGATGTGCGTAAATTTTGGCATTCTCGAGGAACTCCGTAATGTTGATTGTACACTTAGGAGGGGACGTCCAGCAGGACGGCGTCTCTTCGACCGCTACACTTTCCTTTTGTCGTCATCACCTGCTGCTGTTGTCTGATAAGTTACATTTTGACTATTTTCGGCTACAATATTTTCGTCTGTTTTTTCAGGATTTTGACACTTTCCAGCTACCATACTTTTGGTGGAGTTAACATTCTCGCCAATAACATCCAAAAGTTGCCTCCTTTCATTGTCCATCTATGTCTCCAAGTCTTCCTCCTGCATATTTTCATGTTGCTTATCTGGTGGGTCTTTCGTTTTATTCTAGTCCCAAAAAGAGTTTTCGAATGATTTTTAAAGAAAGAATGTGTGGAATCTTTTTTTTTTTTTTAACGGAACCAAAAATCAGTAAAATCTTGAGACAAATAAAATTAAATCAAAGAGGTTTGACAAAAAAGAACGTTAACAAGTGATCACAAAACAAGTAAAACTTTAGAAAAAGAAAAGAAAATTACATATACACAAATTTAATACAGATAGCAATTAAACAGTTGAAACAGAATTTAAAAAAAAACAACAACGGTTAACAAGCAAAGACCGGAAAATTATACAAAATAACGCAAACAAGCAAGAAACACGTTAAAACAACAATACACCTTTCTTTTTTTTTAAATGAATTCAAAAATAAAAAGCACAAACTACAAACAGAAATACGTAACCAACAATATGTATAATATAAACAAAAAAATCAAAATGGTTGCCGTTAAAGAGTCAGCCGATGAACGAAATTACAAAACTAAAAAAAAAAAATGGACAGACTAGACAAAAGTTAAATACACAGAATAAAGAAGACTTAACAGATATTTACAACGAAGAAAGAATTAACACGAAGAATAAAGAAGCAGAGAAAATAATGTGAAACGTAGAGTAAATAAACAAAGAGGAAAAAACAAGTCTTGCGGGGTTGATACAAATAAATTAAAAACGAAAAAGGAAATAACTATAAAATAAAAGTAATAATAAAGGTAAAAAGAAAAAATAAAGGGATTAAAAAAATAAAAATAAGGGGAATGAAAAATGAAAAAAATCAAAACTTTTGGCAAAAGAAAGACAAAAAAAGCAACGTAAAAGAAAAGTAAATTAAAGGAACTTAACGTGACATGTGTTGCAAATCAGAAAAGTTCAAACGAGTAACAGAAAAATCGATCACTCGTGGTCTACAAATAACAAGGAATCAACCATAACTGGTAAATCCGAAAGAGGTAAGCCTTCAAAAACAATCGTCAAGCCACTTGTGTTTTCTTTTTTTTTCTTGACTATTCATATATACTGGTCAGTGGTACATTGTGGGTAGTCTTCTAACGGTTATTTTGGCGGGAACGGTTCATTTATTATTTCTTTATCTGGATCAATTTATTTTACTTGTTTTTTTTCTTATTTATTCTTATTTTATATATTTTTATTTATTCTTTTCAGCTTTTCGATTTTTAAGTAACGAAGTAAAAATTTTGTCCTCATCGTTTATTTAGTAATTTGTTTTGGTCTGCAATGTAATTATAGCTATTTTATCGTTTAATAAGTGTTTTCACTTTTTGGATTGATTGTTGTAATATATTCTAATGGTTATTTTGGCGAGAGTGGTTTGTTGATTTGTTATTTGTTTATTTATTTATTTGCATTAATTTATTTTACTTGTTTTAGCTTATGTATTTTTTATTTTATTTATTTTATTCTTATATATATATATATATATATATATATATATATATATATATATATATATATATACCCGTTAGTTACATTACTTAAACTGTAACCTCCATTGATCGTGAAATTTATGTAATTTATCTTTAATCTATCTGTATATCTCGCTACGTAGCGATGTTTGTAATTTGGATGTTCGTAAATCAAAAGCAATCAGAATGTTCTGGGGATCTTGACTGTTTTATGCTAATGTTCACTTGAATTAAGGACCGAGAGCTACTTAAGGTAGAGGGTTTGCGAATGATGTCTGTGATTTGTACCGTAAAACCTTATGAGCAAAAGGAAAACTTGACTTAAAAAGTTTATAGTTTGCAGTAAGCATCTAATTGGGGGTCTGTTGTCAAATTAGCATTTTTTAGGAAGAAAATGCCTGAGTTGAAATTATTTCTTACAAATGGAATACGAGTTTTATTAAATGAGTGCCATGAAATACTCTCTATGAAGCATAGTGGGTTTTACCTGTAAATTTCCAAATTTTACAATGGAATTTTTATACATACATGCATACATACATACATACACATACACACACAAACACACACACACACACATATATATATATATATATATATATATATATATATATATATATATATATATATATATAGTATGGTTTGAAATATAGTAAAAATAATGATAGTATATAAATAATAATGATAATAATAGTACATAAATATTCTACTAGTAATAATAATAATAATAGTACATATCATTTTACTCCATTTTACTTTATATTCCTTATTTCATTTTATTTTGAATCATTTTCTTTCCGTTGCTATGTTCTATTATTATTATAACTATTTATACTACTAGTACTTAATTTTATTTTGATTTATTTTATACTATTTTGTATTAGTACATTTTCTTTTATTTTATCATGACATTGTTCTTGATATCATTAGTTTCATTTAGTTTAGTACTATTATTTTCAATTACTCTTGTTCTACATCTTGATTTCCCAGCGCTCCTTCTTTATTTCCTTACGTTTTCAAAACCAGAGTCTCCCCAATTTAGAATTTATATTTCTTATTTCCAACCTTATTTTCAAACTTGAATGTTAATCTAGGCTTAAATTCAAATTTAAACTAAAGTTCCTTTAAATATTTAACTCCAATAATATTCCACCCCAACAATAATATAGAAATTTGAATATAATAAAACGGTGTATACCTAAAAAAAATAAACAAAAATAAATATAATTGCCACGGCATGAAACTCGAATTCTGCAATTAATGTAAGATATTATGTATATTTTTAATATATATATATATATATATATATATATATATATATATATATATATATATATATATATTATGGTTAATATATATATATATATATATATATATATATAAATTTCCAAGAGGATAGAATCCTGGTAGAACTCAATGTCCAGGACAGAATAATAATATAATAAAATCTCCAACACTAATATAATAGTGGTTATAATTTATTACATTGGAATCGTAATCACGATTCAATTCATCAGACCTACAAATTGAAAAAGAAATCGGAAAATATAACTCCGGGTATAAAAAAAAAAATTAATGAGAGTGTATGTGTGGGAATGGGGAAACAAGTGTGAAAGTGAAATATCTAAAAGCTCCAGAGAGAGGGGTAATAAGAGAAAGAAGATCAGAAAGGCCTGAAGCTGAAGGTAGGTATTAAAATTTAACAGAGAGAAGTTTTAAAGAGAGAAATTAAATAAAAACTTCTCTCTGTTAAATCTTAATCCCCAACTTTACCTTTACTCTTTCCTGTTCTTTTTTCTCTTACACCCTCTCTCTAGAGCTTTCTTATGTCTCCATCTCACACTCATTTCCCACTCTCACTAAAATTTTGTTTTTTATTGCCGGATTTATATTTTCCGATTTTTGAATTTGTTGGTCTGATGAATTGGATCGTGATTAAGATTCCGATGTAATAAATTATGACCATGGAATAATAGTGTTTGAGATTTTATATATATATATATATATATATATATATATATATATATATATGTTCGTCTACTCAACATTGAAATTGCATTAATCCAGTTCTCAGAGTGGAGTTTCGTACAGTAAAATTAACACAGTGACCTCTTTAAGTGATCAACATAACTGATATTGTTCCAGACAAAGACCTCGAGAGAAACTTCTTTTTATGTGTGATTGATATCTCGCGAGATCTTGTTTATGCCTTGGGCGGCTTATATGATATCTCGAGATTTTTTTTTTCTTTTTGATTAGAACGGCTAATAAAATATCTTGCAAGAAACTGTTTGTTCTTTGTTCGGTTGACGAGTTATCTTGAGACAAATTCCGTTGTTCCTGGAAAAAGTGGACGAAATATGTGGTCAATATGACATCACAAAAATAGAAAAAAAGAAATATGTTGATTCCTTGATTTTATTTTAGCTTATTTTGGCTTTTTACGGATCAGATTTCAGCGGATATTGAAGAACTTGGCAGAACTATTTTTTCGTTGCCGGTAAATGACCCAGCCCAAATTGTGAGCTATATATTGTTGTCGTCAATATCAATTAGGTCTAGTAATTTATCTATCGGGCTTGAGCAGGAGAAGATGAAAGAAAATGATCTCCTTAGAAACAATGAAAAAATGAGATCTAGTATATAATATCTGTTCTCTTACATATTGGTAAATGTTGGGAAGGTATTACAGATGAAATCAAGTCTGGAAGTGAAAAAATAGGCTGTTCTGTAGAGGAATATCATTTTACTGAAGCCGTACTGTTTCTGGGTATGATGATAAAAGATTTTCGGCAGCATGGAGGTTCTGAGAAGATAAGAACCAACTCTTAATTGCTGTTTTTCGCATGTCCACTCTGACCCGGGGTCGTACCACCTGTTATGATACCAGCTATAGACAAATACTTAACAATCAAAGTGTGGTATAAATACTAAAAATGTACAGAAAATATAGTAAAAATATCAGCAATATATTTTACAGTAAAAACTATTGCCAATAATTCTACCAAAAAATTAACAAAAGATTTTGTAACAAAAAAAACATTACCAACGTTACACTTGTCAAATAATTTGCCAATGTTCCTAAAAAAATTGAATTTAAGTATTAAATGAATCCTGAGTTGATATGCCGTTAAACAAAGAAAACCCTTTCTACCAAAAATTCTGTGTATAACATGAACAGCAAACTGGGATAATTTAATGGACGTAAATATTACAATGAAACTAATTCTTAAATTTGGAAAGAAGCAGGTAACATTTCTGGAACACATAATGAGGAAAGAAGTCCTTGAAAACTTAACACTCACAGGATATACTTAAGCCAAGAAAAGCTTAGCGCAACAGCAAATAAGTTATTTAACTACTGTTTTGATAAAAGAAGAAAATGTTCCTGTTTTTAGTAAATGTTAACCGTATTCAGGACCCCAAAGCAACTCAAGGTAGTTTACTGCATATGATTGCTGAATGTACATATGAGGAGGAAGCAATAAAAAAAATCTATAAATACATGTAGAACAGATAGCGTTTGAATATAGATTTGAAGAGGGTAAGATTGTAGTTACCGGAATGCGTTCTCTTTTTGTTACTTGCAAATAAAATAGATAAGAGGTTATAGATAGCCAAAGATCCCTAGGTCCTAATGGGATATGATAACGACAATTCATGTATCTAGCTTGGAATTTGTACAACCGAGGTTTGGCACTGAAAGTAAACTAGGACTGATTTTTTTTTTTTTACATTGATGTTCTCTCAATAAAAGTCCTGAGTGCCACTGGAGGTAGAGGGTTAAGGAATAAGAAGCACAGTTTATACAGAGAGATGGGGAAGATAACGGTTAACTCTAGACTTGAAGAGGTTAAAATGGCAGTGAGAGAAAAAAGATTCTCTTGAGAGTCGGTTCCACAGAGCAGTGGTTCGCGAGAAGAAGCATTATATTAGCTAACGTGCAAATATTTTTAGGAAAGGTATTAATTAAGTCTAGGGTTGAGCGTTGTTTTCCCCACATATCCGCATAAAATGTGCTTCTTACTTAATAACCCTCTACCTCGAGTGGCTCTAGGGTCTAACCTCACTGTAAAAAAAAAGCTCTTAATTTTGACTTTTTGTTATTTCTCCTAAACCTTGTTCCCCCATCCATTTGTAAGTTACGCGATGTTTTCCCGCCTTTCTTTCTTTCAATCTGTCCTGTGAGTATCGTATTTTCAAACCCCACTTTTCTCATTATGTGCCTTAGAAATTTTCACTTTCTCTTTCAGATATATAATATAACTGTTCTTTTTGTTTCCAGATTTTTCTAAAACTTCGTTTTGCTCACATATTTAGTCATTAGTATCCTCAGCGTTCCCTTGTAGAACCACATTTCTGTTGCTTCTAGTCTCTTCTCGATCTGTGACCAAAGTGTCCATCATTCGCAGCCATATAAGAGGACTGATATTACATAAGAGTATAATACTTTATTCTTTGTTTCTAACGAAATCTTCTTGATGTTTCTTTGCTTAGCTTTCGGGAGGCATCTTTTGCTATCCCAATGCCTCTTCTGGTTTCATTTTCGTAATTTCCTTCCTTTGATAAAATACTATTCAGTTCATTAAATTTTTGTACTTGCTCGATTTGCATTTTAGTCTCATCCCTTTTGCTAGCAACCAAGCATTTTTCTTCTTGCAATTGACGATTAAAGCTTTATTTTGCATTTCTTCACTACATTCTGTTGGAGTTTCTTTTCTGAGTCTGCTATAAAAAAAAAAAAAACTGTGGCGTCTGCATATCTTAAGACTGTGGTCGCCAAAAATGAATTCATGCAGGACTTTTAATGCTCTCAGAATCGCCGAGAACGAGAAATCAATCGTTATTCCAATTCTCAAACCGCATTTGCAGAAGAACGACGAAGACCCTAATTTAAATCTGAGACAAAAATTGACAAATATATGCTACTAATTCGAAAGCTTCATTTTATGTCTCCAAAAGAGATCACTTTTCCCGAAATGAGATATAACGCCTGTCAACGCTTTTCACTGTACTGCAATTGATATGTATATATGTTTTTGCGCCAGGGTGTGTGTGTGTGAGAGAGAGACAGAGACAGAGAGACAGAGAGACAGAGACAGAGAGAGTGAGAGTGTGTGTGTATGCGTGTGTGTTTGTCTCTCTGTCAGTTCGTCTTCTTGTCATTTAAATTTCAATTTCAACAAAGAAAAGTCAAGAAATGGAAAAGATGAGGGTAGAACTGTGGACTTTTTTTTTCTTAAAAGCAAATGAATATAGATTAAGATCTTAATATCGCTAGGATAAAAAAAATAATCTTGAAAAGAAATATTCTGAAATTATTCCAACGCTTGGAAGAAATTGAGTATTGATTAATAAAAAAAATCCCATGCTGACGAAATAAAAC
Organism: Acanthosepion pharaonis; assembly: GCA_903632075.3. Taxonomy (NCBI): domain Eukaryota; kingdom Metazoa; phylum Mollusca; class Cephalopoda; order Sepiida; family Sepiidae; genus Acanthosepion; species Acanthosepion pharaonis. Next base: position 10,711 of record CAHIKZ030000502.1, on the reverse strand, counting down.
AAAACAAAGAAAATAGCGAAGGAATTAAAAAAAAAAAAAAACAGAAAAAAAGAAAGAAAAATTGTAAAAGAGAAAGAAGAAAATACACACTATAGAAAAACGAGAAATATGAACAGATGTCAAATGTAAAGAAAGAAAGAAAGAAAGAAAGAAAGAAAGAAAGAAAGAAAGAAAGAAAGAAAGAAAGAAAGAAAGAAAGAAGAGCAATGTAGAGTTATTAGGAAGTAGTAAGAAAAATATCTGGCGAGAATAAAGAAAGAAAGAAAGAAAAATAAACAAGGAAAGAAAAAAGAAGTGTAGAGTTAATGGGAAGGATTGGAATGGATTCCTCAATAAAAATAAAAGAAAAAGAAAGAAACAAAGAAAGAAGAGGAATGTAAAGTTATTAGAAAGTAGTAAGAATGAATGTGTTGAAAAGAAAGAAAGAAAGAAAGAAAGAAAGAAAGAAATAAAGAAATAAAGAAAGAAAGAAGAGGATGCAAAATTACTGGGAATGGATTTGGCGATAAAAATAAAAGAAAAAAGAAAGAAAGAAGAAAAGAAAAAAAGAAAGAATAGAAAAAATAAAGAAAGACTGAAAGAAAGAATAGGAATATAAAGTCATTAGAAAGTAATAAGAATGAATTTATAAAGAAAAAAGAAAGACAGAAATAAAGAAGAAAGTAAGATTATGTGCATAAGTAAAGAAAGAAAGAAAGAAAGAAAGAAAGAAAGAAAGAAAGAAAGAAAGAATAACAATTTAGGGTTATTGAGAAGCAATAAGAATAGATTTGGCGAGAAGAAAGAACGTTACAAGCAAACATAATTATTCTTCCAGATATACAAAATAATGGCAACAAAATAAGAAAAAAAGAATAAAATAATATGTCAAACTTGAAAGAAAGAATCGATAAAAGAAGGCAAAATGAAAGCGCGTAACAAATTATAATAAGAAAAAAGTGAAAGGGATCAAATGAAAAACTTTATCAAAAAAAGATAAACTTAAATAGAAGAAGAAAAGAAAAGAAAAGCACAGATATTATTTATTTCTTCTGATTCAAACATCTCAACTTCTCAACCGTTATTTTTCAGGAAAAAAAACTACAAAATATTTTAATATTTTCTTCATCTTTTGCAGAATTCCTATTATTCATTATTTTATTTTATTTATTATTTTTGTATTTTTTTGCCTCATCACAAACTCAGAACGAGGCTATCCCCCCTTTCTCTGTTTATTCTCAATTCAAACAACAGACGATCCTGTAGATTATCTCCCTTTAAAAATGAAACTTTCAATTCAATCAGTAAAAGCAATTATTTTTTTTAATCGGAATCAATTCAAGCAAAGCGGTACAACCACTAACATTCAATGGGTTACAAGGTATGGAGCAATTGGAAACAGAAAACATTAGCAATGAATAGGAAGATAATAGATACCGATTGATAGGATATTTATATTTTTGCACATTAAAGTTGGCTGGAAAACATGTAGCCGGGAGGGAATTCCACAAACCAGACGTGCGAGAAAAGCATAGAAGTTACAGTTACATCTATCTATCTGAACCGTAAACTGATGAGATCTCACCGCCAGTTTATTAATACGCTTAAACAGTCTAGGTATCCTAGAGAATAGCTCACCCGAAAAATTACAGTGAAAACATTTATAAAAAAAAGGCACAGAAAGGCAATCTTACGACAGTTAGCAAGTGACAGAAGCCGAGCCGCCAGATCACGACCAGTAATATTGCTGATTCTTCTTTGAATCTTACCAGATGGTTCAGGAAAAGATCAGGAGCACTGGACAATATATAACAGCAATATTTTAAGCATGGATAAATGGTAGATTTATAGATATACATTCGACCGGCACAGTAAACCGACTTTCTTAGCAGCTGCCCTAGTAAACCATTCTTTCACTATTTTTGTCTTGTCACTCACTCACAGTCTTTCTTCCTTTCTTTCTTTATAATTTTATTTGCTTTCTTCCATTATATGTGTTCTAGCACTCACAGTCTTTCTTTCTTTCTTGGTGGAGTAATGGATAGCGGCTCGAATTGAGGAATCGGAAAGCCGATTTCGAATTCCAGACAAATACATTGCATTCACTTAGGTGCTAATACCCTTGGTAAATATATGAATCCTCTTCTCCCCAACCCCCAGCTATAAGTAAGTAACAGGACAAACTGGGTTTTATAGACTTGGATCGCAACTGGTCTACCGCAGAAAGAAATGGCAACGTACTGCGGGAAAAACTGCCTCGTCAGTCATGCTTTGAAAGATGCAATACCGCCTTAGCGTGTATCACGCATGGCACGTAACTGACTCACTCACTCACAGTCTTTCTTTCTTTCTTTCTTTCTTTGTAATTTTATTTGTTTTCTTCCACTATATTTGTTCTAACACTCTAACACTCAGTCTTTCTTTCTTTCTTTCTTTCTTTCTTTCTTTCTTTCTTTCTTTCTTTCATTCGTTTCGTTATTGAGATAACAGTATCCGAAGTACTATGTATACATTAGAGAACGAATCAAAATTAATAATTACTGAAAGGATTATATATGCATGAATAAAAAAACAAAAAAAAAACAAAAAAAAAAACGAGGATATGACCTGAAATAAAACAGTACACAGAAACTAATATATAAACTTTTTTTAATTTTATTTATAATAATGTCACCTCCCTTGAAGACATAACAGATCTGGACGCTTCACAGATTTATGGTTTCATTAACACCTGGGAATTAACGGGTCTTCTTGGAAAAGACAGTGGGCTTTAGAGATTACCTTCTTTAAGACGGGACGCCAGTTAAAACACGGCAGCTCAAATGAAGGTAAATATTGAATTCTTTCTTTTCCCAATAGTACCTGTGTGAAAGTGAGCATGGAACTTGAAAGTGAGGCTGGAACTTGAATTCCGATCGGCAATTCTCTGTCGATAACAATTAAGCTACATTTGCCTCTTTCATTATACGAGGATTGATCAAAAAGTATCGGGACAGTTGCGATCATTTATATACATTCATATTTATATTCTATACGTAAAATCTCTCTATCTATTTCTCTTTCTCTCTCTGTCTCTGTCTCTCTGTCTCTCTCTCTCTCTCTCTATATATATATATATATATATATATATATATATATATATATATTTTTCATATAGATTAAAAAATTACTCACGATAAAGATGTAATTGTTTTTATTTAGTTTCACCTCCACTAGTGAGAACCAAATAACCATTTTGGTTCTTACCAGTCGAGGTGCAACTTAATACACCGAAACAAAGTTGCATCTTTGTCGAGAGTAAATTATTTTTGCCTATATGAAATAATTATAATAAATAATTATATTCTCTATTATTAATAGACTGAATGGACGAGGAATTATCTTAGGTGTGATTCGTGTCGGAAAAACATATTTTCTACAACATTTTCCAGATATTCAGGATGGTAAATGTAATTAACACTGATTATTTTAAAGAAAACAATTACTTAAATAATTTTATCAATAAAAATAGCGTATAAACAGAAAATATATTAGCATAGTTGTTGGATTTTGTCTATTTCCTAATATATATTGTCATTTGTTTCCGTTAAGATAAGCGTCGAGCTGATATGGGCGTTCAAGAAACAACGTGGGATATTTGTTGTTTAAAAACAGCAATTTGGACGTTACTAATCAGTTGCTTCCTTTGTAGTATTAATGCGATTATTGCCTGATGATGAATAGAGGACTATTCGTAAGTACTAGCATTTTAACATCAAATAAACTGAAAACTACAAGTTTATCGACGAGGATCACTTCGCACTATGGATTAACAGTATTTTAATGCATATATTATGTTTCTAGCGATGGATGTCGCCAATAATCGCATTAATACTTCTGATTGATTCTATGTGTGATTATTTCTTTGTATGTAAATTATATGCTGCCTAATGTTTTATGTTTATAAAAAACTATCGATCCGCAGTACATAAAAAATTCCTATAAAAAAACTACTACTAAGACATTACACTATATTATTGAACTATATACTTAGTTCATGACATAAAAACTGAATACACTTGTAAAATAGAATACGTGGATTTAACACATCACAAGAAATATTTAAATAAAATTCTCACTTAAAAATTTTTGAAAAAACTTAGCGTTGCGTCTTTGCACGTTCCGAGATCTTACACAACCGTCAATAATAGCAGATATTCAAAAAACATCTTTCGGTCGACATACAAGTATTTCGTCTTCAAGTTTTTTTTGATTTTATAAGAAAAAACACATGCCTGATGATGAATAGAGGACTATTCGTAAGTACTAGCATTTTAACATCAAATAAACTGAAAACTACAGACATCAAGTTTATCGACGAGGATCATTCAAACTATGGATTAACAGTATTTTAATGCATATATTATGTTTCTAGCGATGGATGTCGCCAATAATCGCATTAATATTTCTGATTGATTCTATGTGTGATTATTTCTTTGTATATATATATATATATATATATATATATATATATATATTTTATACAGGGTGTATGAAAATATTTTACAACCAGTGTGGTGGGGTCCCTCACGCCAAATCAAGGACAAAACACATGTCCTCAAATCCTTCGTTTTTGTGTTATTAAGTTGAAGGAAAGTTTACGGTAAATGGCGCCGTTCTGCGATGTGTCTAGTCTGCGTTCATCGTTTAGTGTCTTTAGTAGTGAGTTAAGTGAGAAGTTTTCCGTTTAACAATGTCAGGTTTTTCATATCGTGAGCGGGCAGATATGATTTTTACATACGGCCGCGCGAACGGCAATGGACGCGAGGCTGCACAGCTGTACTAGATTGCGTTTCCAGACCGAAAGTAGCTGAGACATCCAACCTTTGCTGCTGTTTATCATCACGTTGCTGAGATAGGATCCGTGGCACCACAAAATATGGCTGAAAGAAGACCGAGATCTGCTTGTACACCTGACCACAAAGAATACATTCTACAGGTGGTCAGAATCGATCCAGCTATCAGCACACCTTAATTGGCCCTAGCTTATCATACATCTGACAGAATGGAGGCTAGTGCAAGAGCAACTCCTATATCCATATCTTTTGTAATGTGTCCAAGATCATTCCTCTTATGATTATTCAACACTAAAGACATTTTGCCGATGGTTTATTGCACAAACTGCCGATCTGTTGTTTGCCTATTCAGTCTTGTTTACGGATGAGGTAATATTTGGAGGAGATGAAATAAATTTATAAAACCAACATCTGTGGGCTGTTCGGACTAGACACCAGCATCAGTTTACGTTTAATGTATGGGTTTGAATTATAGGTAACTGTCTGGTGGGTCTCTGTGTTTACCCAGCATGTCTTTCAGGAGCTGTATAAAGGGACTTGATTTCGAACACACTTCCAGACCTGCTAGAGGATGTGCTCCTGCTTAAACGAAGATGAATGTGGTACGCACATACCGGGACTCCAGCATATGTTAATTAGACTGTTCGCGATGTACTTGCTGACATCTAAAATGAAAGATTGATAAGTAGGGGAGGATTGGTTCCATGGCCTCAATCTCAATCGTTTGGATTTTTATTTGTGAGGTCACTTAAAGCAGTTGGCCGTCCTGGGTATGACGATAAACAACATCCGCGTCCAGGTTAAGACGATAAACAACATCCAACAGCAAGGCCTCTGATCAGGAGGTTTTGAGGAGCATGGAATCACCTATTAATTGCTGGTGTTCCGAGGTCCACTCTGACCAGGGGTGGTACCATCTGGTAGGGTCCCAGATATAGGCAAATACTTAACCCTGAAACTGAGGCAAAAAGCATTATGAAAGTGTAAAAATAGGTTTTAATACCAGAAATACTTTGTAAAAATATTATTACCAGAAATACATTTTAGAAGAAAAAAAACTATTACCTGCAATATATTTTTGAAAAAGAAGAAAAAAATATAAGCAGTAATACATTTTTGAAAAAAAAAATTACCAGCAATACATCTTTAAAAATAATATTACCAGCTATCCAATACATTTTTGAGGAAAAAAATATAACCAGAAATAGATTTTGACAAAAGAAATTATTACCAGGAAAAAAAAGTTGTCCGCATTAAATAACCCAATGAGGTTGATTTACCGTAAAACAAAACAAACCACACTGAAACAGTTGGTTTAAGCAGCAAATATTAATAATTCCGAGACGCCTCATCAACATGTCATGGGGTCTGGCGAATGCATTCCAAATCGTATTCAAGTATTTGAAAGGATCCTCCAGTGAATATATGCGTGGGAAGAAGCAACAGGAGAACATTAGAAACAATTTTTCTGAGTTGCTGTGCTGAGGTACAAGCATGGTGATTTGGACATATGTATATATAATAGAAATATAAGTAATTATACTCGTCTGAAAAACCTTAGGTGTTTTGGCTTGTGAATGAACAAACCAATGCCCAAGATAAAATAAGGGACAGGAAAAGGAAGAACTAAGAACATGTAATTGAGGCGAAAACAATCGTCCAAAATCCAAGTTCAGAGTTCAAAGAAGTAAACCTCAAAACGAGTAAAGCAAAAGTAACTAAGTAAAGTGCTCAATAACCAATGGAAACCATGACAGATGGAAAATTAAATTTATGTTTCATCTTCAGTTACGTGGCATGATCCGAAATATTTTGGTCTTGGTTTGGTTCATATATATATATATATATTATATATATATAAATATATTGCCATGAAATCCGTGTGTGTGTGTGTGTGTGTGTGTGTGTGTGTGTGTGTGTGTGTTTGTAGCTGTGATGAAGCTATTTTCTGAATGTATGTTCCTTTTTTTCGGAGGTATACTTTTGTAGTAAATGCATTTTTTCTCATGTTCTAATTCCTACCCTCTTTGCAAAAAAGAAAAAAAGAAAAAAAAACTCCTAGTTTGCACGGAAATTAATCTTAATGCACCCTTAGAAAAGATTCCTACCCAGGCCTTTGAAACATTATTATTTATTGGCATCCATTGATGTAGAGTCAACTTCCCTTCATGTTTCCCCCCACCTTATGTATCTTTACACTCATCAGACTCGTGTCTTTGATGTAACGTCTAGATATACAACATCAATTCATAGATGGGATCTACGCCTATCTTTTTACCATTTACTTGGCCGAACAATGATTGCATTAAATTGTTTTACATGTTGATCTTATTTTTTGTATCAGTACAAGAATAAATTAATACAGTCTCATAGGTTATCGCATAAAAAATACATAACAGCATATTCCCATTTTTCTTCTATTTCCAAAGAACTCGTGCACTATTAAATAAAACTCCAGCAACAATTATGGGAATGGCACATTGACAGGGGATTTACTTTGTTTTTAATTATTTATTGAGTTGTAAACTAATCACTTTAAAGCTAAATATTCTCGCTTCATAGAGTATACTATTAAACTAAATAGAGGATAGTATTTTATTATAATAGTTTTTCTCCCGCTCTTAGTTAGCACGACCGTTACGTTCTGCCAATATCTCATAAATAATGGCCAATTCCGTTTAGATCGCGTGGAAAGGGTAAAAACATATCGCGAGAAAATGAAAGAAAAAAAAAAAAAAAAAAAAAGAAAGATGGAAGTGTTTAACATCTCCGTCTATAACTCAAAATAATAAATATTTGTTTTCATCGCGTCGAAAGACGAAAAGACATATCGTAGACGTCATTTGACTTCATCGTACCTACACCCTGTCAATACATAATATATATATATATATATATATAATATATATATATATATAATTTTAAATAATAAATTTGTCATATTAAAGTCATTTTATTTTAACTTTTTTTCAACCATTTCTTTGATATTAAAAAGAAATTCATCAAAATTTTTAGATTTTTACCTAAGTATTTTACCTTTTAAAATCTCTTCAATAAATTTCCAAGAAACATATTTAATAATAAAATTATCCCGTTTGATTTTCATTTTATCATTTTTCTTTTAAAAATTTTTCTTTTTTAGTTTTGGGGAATCGTTTTCCAAAACAAGGGTTTTTAAATGAGAAGGATTTTAAAAAAAATAAATGGCAAAAATTTAAAATTTTTATAAAAAGGGGTTTATGCATATTCTAATAAATTTTTTGAGGTTTTGGGTTGATTTGAAGGGGGTTCGGGAATTAAGTATTTTTTAATTTTGGTGTATTATAATTTTTCATTATTTTTTTTTTTTGATGTGTTTTGATTTTTAAAAATTTTAGGATTTTGAAATTTTTTCTTAACATCAAGAAACTGATTAGACAAAAAAGGGTCGTATAAATAATAACCCCAAAATGTATACTCAATAAAACCTGGAAAAATATTTGGGTTTTTGTTTTTATTCTTTAAATATAATTTAATATTTTATTTAAATAATGGGGGTTTGTTGGTTTTTTTTTGGGACCCCGATTTTTTAACGGCCCATTAAAAAAAAAAAAAGAAAAAAAAAATTTGGGTTTTTTTAAAAAATTTGGGGCCTTTTCAATTTTTAAATTTTTAAAAAAAGGGAACTCTTTATAAATTTCTTTAATTCCTATTAATTTTAACATCCCAAAATTTGGGAAAAAATTTTTTTATTTTTTTTCCAAAAAAAACCCCTTTTAAAAAAAACCCCAAAACCCAAAAGAATTTTGCGAATTTAAAAATAGTTTTAAATTTTAAAATTATTATTAAATATTTAAAAATTAAAAAAGAAGGAAAAAGGGGGAAGCAGATATGGGGCAAAAGATTTTTTTCATTAACCCCCAAGGGGGAAACCAAGGAAAGAAGAAGGGGTTGAGGGGGAAAAAGAGGAGGATAGAGGAAAGATAAGAAAAAATTGAAAAGGACTGGAGACTTTGTTTTGAGACTTTTTTAAATAGTTAAAGATTATAGCATCAGGAAAAAAAAAATGGGGGGGAGTATCTTTAGGCAAAAGTGAGGGGGGAAGCTTTTGGGAAAAGGGAGATGGTTCTTTTAAAACCAATTTTGGAATGGGATTGAGAGCGAGATAAATTGGTTAAAAGCTTAAATTTAGGGCCCTTTTGAGGTAACTATAAAATTTTAAAAACAAAAAATTCCCACACCCCCACACAAAACCCACACACAAAAAAAAAATTTAAAAAGGAGAGAAGATTCAAGGGTTGAAAGGGAAAAGGCGAAACGGGGAAGTATTTTTTCAAAAGTTGTATCACGTTATTTTTCCTATTTTTTTAAAATTAAATTTCCTAAAGGGTTTATTTCTTTTGTTGAAAAAAATTTTTTTAAAATTTTTTTAAATTTAATTTATTATTATTATATAAAAATAATATATATATAGGTTTTATTTTATTTTTATATATATATATATATATATTATATATATGGTGTGTTTTCTGTTCTTGGCGCGGGTTCAAAAATGGGGCCCCTTTGGTAAAAGGTCGAGGAAAACTTTTTTTTTCAATTTCTTTTAATAGTTAAAAGTAATTTTTTACGAATGGTATTTAATCATTAAATACATTCGCTATTATTTTTCCCCCTATACTTTTTAAAGGAGTTGAAGTTCAACTGAATAAATTTTTAAAAAAGCTTTAATAAAAAAAAGTTGAAATTTATCCATGGATTTCAATCCAGCAGGGAAACCTTCAAAAGGACAGAACTTTTCCCCCAACACTGTATCCAAGTATGCACAAATATTCAAATATGATGTTTTTTTATTTATGTTTATCGGATAAAGTCACAGTAAGAAAATTTTAGGTGTGTGAAGCTGTAATTTTTTTTGAATTCATTTACACCAATAAATATTTTTTTTATTTTGTTTTATCAGTTTATTGAATTAAATATATTCAAAAAACCCGTAATTATCTTTTAATTCTAAACTTGTGTTAAATTTTTTAAACCCCCGGCTTATTTTTTTCCATTAAAAATTTTTTTTTTCTTTTTTTTTTTTGGTTTTTTTTTTGGTTTTCTTTTTAATCCGAGTTCTAAATTCCGTAAAATGTAAAGACGGGCCCCATTTTCTTTACTAAGTTCAACTAATTTGTAATCTAAAGTAATTTTATTTCAAAAAACCCCTTTTACATTTTTTTTTCATTTTGTAATTTATATTACACATTATTTTTCTGATATATAATTTTTATTAAAATTTTATAATTATTTCTAAGAAAAAAATAATTTTAAAGTTTATTAAAATGAAAACGGAAAAAAGAAAGGGGATAATCTTTTATTATAAAAAAGGTTATTTTGTGTGTGTTTTCAACCGGTTTCAAAAAAAAACAGGGGCTACAAAAAATTTCCGAGTGGTTCAAAACCAAAGTGGAAAACCTTACTTTTTTTTGGACGAAATCAATTTGAAAAAACGATTAACAAAGGAGAACGAAAGGGGGGCAACCTACGGGTTTTACTTTTTTATAAAAACCTTGGGGTGGTGTGTGTGTGTGTGTGTGTGTGTGTGTGTGTGTGTGTGTGTGTTTGTTTGTTTTATATGGGGTCGGGTTTCAATTTTTTAAAAGATTTCAACAAAAATTTTTGGAGGTAAAATTTTTATTGTCTTGGACACTTTTTTAAATTTTTTTTTAATTCAGAATGTTTTTTCAAACCCAAATTTTCAAGACAATTGTTTATAATAAAATTCTATTCAATTTAGACTTAAAGATTGGCCCAAAGTTTTTTTCTGGCTTGGGTTTTTCCAATTTTAAAAAAAAAAGATTAAGACAGGTGTAGCCCAAACCTTAAAAAATAATTTTATCAATTTTTTTTTTTTAGTCTTTTTTGATGGTCGATAC
>CAHIKZ030000501.1:1595000-1616491 GCA_903632075.3 Acanthosepion pharaonis | reverse complement strand
ATACAGATCACCATTTCTATTCTATCTTCTATTACTATACGGACCATTATTCTCTACTCTATTCGCTATACTATTCCTCTATTCAGATCACTATACGGGTTACTATTCGAGCAAGTATTATCATGCAAGTACTATTAGTGCGAGTGATATACGAAGGCGTCTGACACTAGTATTGTTCAACGGCATTACTATAAGTTGTATCTGCGATTACAAAGTCTCTACTACAACGAGCATTGCGAAAGTGGCAACAATTATTCCTGGACATCACAAAAGTGTCAAACGAGTTTTCGTTGACATCACAAAATTTATTTAAACTATACTTAAACAAATTTAAGTTCTCAATTTAATAAGTTATATACAAATGACTACGAAATTTGCACGAGAGTAATTAAAACACTTTGTGGATAATTATTTTATTCTTATTAAAATCTGTTTTACCTATTTATTATACTTTCAAAATATCGAGTCAAAATTTCATATTTACTTTGATTTGTCGTTTATTTCATTATATGGGTAATCTCAGTTTTGAGGTACATAATTTTCAGTACACTTGCCATTGTTTTTGATATGTCCCGGAAAGGGATATATTTGTTCGAAGTAGCAAAGTGGTTGTGGACTACTGTAACCGAGTAGGACAATCTAGCAGGTAACCGTAATGGACTGGTCCTCGTCGTAGTGGTAGGCAATAGGCGAAGACTGTAGGCGTAGCCAATAGGCGTCCAATACGCGTCGTCTTGTACCTCCACATCAGTCTGTATTTATGGCTGACACCAGACAATCATATTACTGTGAGAGGGAACCCAGGTGTATGCATATTCATTACATCAGTTTTGATTACAAAATATTTAGATTTCAGCATCGCATAACTCATAGAGGTTGATATGACGCTAAAGAAAAACAACCAACAAAATATGTGCGTGTATGTGCACGTGAAGGGCTCGATAGTATCCTAAGACTGTAGAGTCTATTAGTGTGGTTAACTAATCCCTGTTACAGATTGTCCTGGGTATGACGATAAACTACATCCGGCAGCAAGGCCTCTGGTCGGAAGGTTTTGAGGAGCATTGAACCCCCTCTTAACTGCTTTTGTTCCCAAGTCCATCTTGACCCGATGTGGTAGCACCTGTTAGGATCCCAGCTATTGGCAAACAGTCAACCCCTAGACTAGAGTCAAAACATGAAAATATAAACCTATATGAAATTACCAGCTATACATTTTCATTGTAAAAGAATAGGAAAGAAACCAGCAATACAGTTTTTTAAAAAAAAGATACCAATGTTCACAATAAAATAAAATTCCGAGATTAAATGACCCATAAGGAGTTGATATGCCGTTAAACAAATAAACTAAAACAAACCTGTTGTGGATGACTGCTCAGGAATAGTTTGCGTTTCTTCAACATACAATAGAAACAAGCCTTTATTTATACTGCAGCCATATTGAGCTGACCTTAGTTTCAGTTCCTGGGAAACAGTATATGATCTGTCATGATCAACAGTTTGAATAATGCCAGTCAAACACTCGGTCACGATGACTTATGACTTTATGTATGACATCAAGCTGCTACAACTACTGACGGATTTCGGAGAGTTTTGTGTAGCCATTTTTAACTCACATAGTACTGTTTTCAGGCACTTCTCAACCGTAACGCATGCTTGACATTCGAACCCGGATCTCATGGTCGGAGCACTTCTAGCTGCTCGTTATAAAATTCAGTCATTTATGTGCCATGCGCGATGCATGACTGACGAGGCAGATTTCTCCCGCAGTAGGTTGCCATTTCTTTCTGCGGTAGGCCAATTGCCATGTCTTACTATTTACCCATAGCTGGAGGGAGGAAGAGGATTCATACCTTTCCCAAGGGTATTAGCACGTAAGTGAATGTAATGGATTCGAATGGAATTCGAACTCGGCTCTCCGATTCTTCAACCCGAGCCGCTATCCATTAAAAAATAAAATTATAAAAGTTATAAAATTATAAAACTAAGTATTTATTATACCCCACTCGCTCGTGGTATAATGGATAACAAATCGGGATGAGAAAGTGGAGGGCCGACTTCAAATTCCAGTCGAGTTTTTTATATTCACTGATCTTGGAAAATGTATGAACTCACCTCTTCTTCCTCCAGGTAAATAAATAGCAGGACAGACTTTGTCGTACATTTTTAGTTGGTAACAAGTTTAGGAGAAGAGAAATTATGAATTCAAACCAGCCTGGAGAAAGTTAATAAAAGGTGGATAAACTACTTATATAAGTACGGCTTATATGCAGGTTGGAGATAGGAAACTCCTATTTAAAAATAAAAAAACTGAGGTTGTAGCGTCATTTCATATGTTATACAGAATGCCCAAATTCAGGAAGGACACGGTGCAATGACGGAGAGAGTGTGCAGATTGTTCAGTAAAAATTTATGTTATTTACTTAATCTTCATCCGTTGTTTTCGAGTCTAACGATATAAACAGGGTGTGGCATTTTAAATGCAAATATCTTGGATTATAAAAATGACATAGAGTATCAAATATATTTATTACATAACTGATATACAAGAGTTCAACATATTGTCTATGATTTTGCTATTTCCAAGAGGTATCTGATATCTCTTTTGCTGACGGTGGACCAATATAATGTCGTGGACTCAAAAGAAATTGCATACGTAGTGAAAGCATAGTTCACCGGCCAAAGATCCATCGTTGAAGCCCAAAGGAAATTCCGACAGCATTTTGAAAAGCGATAGACACCATCCCGAAAGGTGATCCTCCATGAGACGGGCAATGAAAATTTGAAATAAAATAGCTAGCCCCTGCCTAGTCTCTTCCTGGTGGTGACCATCTTAGAGATGTAATATACAAATCTTAGATAATATGTTGAACTCTTGTATATCAGTTATGTAATAAATATATTTAGTATGCCATTTTTTTTAGTTATAATCTAAGATACTTGCATTTAAAATGTGTTCCATCATTATGTTGCTTTTGGTTGTTTTTTTTTTTATTTTAATTTTTAGCAGCATATCAACCTCTATGCGTTATTTAATACCGAAATCTAAATATTTTATTTTAATTTTTTTTATTTTTGGAGATAATAATGGTTTAGTAACTGATATGACCCGGAAAGGAATATATTTGAAGGAAGTAGCTAAGTGGTTTTGGCTACTATAACCAAGTAGAATACGGTAGCAGTAATCGACTGGTACGCGTCGTAGGCGTAGGTAAGAAGTGTAGATCAATGGCGTAGACCAATGGGCGTCGTTATAGACTTAGCTCTCAGACAAAGGCTCTTGACTCTGTCGTACCTACACGTCCGTCGGTATTTATGACGGACACCAGCCAATCATATTCCAGTGAGGAGGAACACAGGTGTACGCATATTCCATTATATCAGTTATACTAGTCTTACGAATTAACACATAGCTGGGGGAAGAAGATGCGGATTCATACTTTTCCCAAGGGTATTTGCGCCTGTGAATATAACGAACCCAACTGGATTTCCGAGTCATTATCGATTACATCGCCCGCAGAATTTGAACTCGAAGATCCGAGTTCGAATTCCAGTCGAATCCATTACATTCACTTACGTGCTAATACCCTTGGGAAATGTATGAATCCTGTTCTTCTCCCTCTATCTATGGATAAATAGCAGGACAGACCGGGTTCTATAGCCTTGGATGGCAATTGGTCTACTGCAGAAAGAAATGGCAACCTCCCGCAGAAAAAATCTGACTCGTCAGTCATATATCGAAAGATACATGATCGCCTAAGCGCATAACTAACTGACTGACATCATTACCCATCATTATGGGACACTCTGTATATGCACAGATGATTTTTAATTTATGTTGGTTGCTTTTTTTTTAAGCATATCACCCCAAGCATGGCGGGTGTGCCACTAGCGCACAAGGGGTTACAAAAATTGTGAGCAAGAATAAAGAGGAGTGTTTGAGGAAAGGGTATAGAAAAGGACGGGGATAAGAATCAAGACATCAGGAGATGTCGATTGACATTACATTTACATCAGGGAAGCAAGAAAGAGGAAGGGAGTTCCACTGTCTGGAAGTGCGAGAGAAGAAGGCGTTAGAGTAGAAGAGACGGCTACATTTAACCGTTTCGACAGTGAAAGGGTGGGACGAAGATGCCAACCTAGTAGCACGCTTAAATTTATGCAGTTTGGGGAGCAGATAAACTAGCTTGTCGGAGCAGTTGCCATGAAAATACTTGTAGAAAAGACATAGGGAATCCACAGCACGTCTGTGAGAGAGTGACCGTAGACGAGATGCCAGATTAGGAGCTATCACATTACATATCCTTCTCTGCATTTTGTCTAGGACCTCGAGATAAAGAGCAGTGGAACCAGACCATATATGGCAGCAGTATTCAATGCAAACGACGAATGGTTGATCTGCCAATTTAAAGGATCGACTCAGGCGAGAAAAACGTTCAGGAGTGTCACAGAAAACCAACTTTCCTTACGGTAGATGATGCTGTTGATAAAATATAGTTGCTCCACCTCAGGTATTATATATATTAGAATGTATATAGGAAGTCGTATGTGCATGCATCAATATAATATTCTATTCACATTTGTTAGCGTCTAAATATTGTCCAAATTTATGGGAATAGTTATTATTGTTAAACCAAGCGTTGGTTGACTGTCTTCTCCTTTTTCCCGTGTTCATGACAACCAAAAACCAAAAACCAAAAAATAAAACAAAACAAAACAAAACAAACAAACAAAAAAAATAACAAAAAACGAAGAACGTTTTGGATGGCCCAAAACTCAAATCTTTCTAACATTGATCGCAAAAATGTCCATGGGATTGGCTTTATTTATTTGTTTAGAAATAAATTGAGCCAATCATCCATCAGAAAGCATATGACGTCATTGTCGCAAAAATATCACGTAAAACAGCAAGAAGAAGAGAAATACCTACTTTATGACTATTCAGTAATATGTCTCTCTACATTTTCTTTCTCTTTTTATCATTTAATCTTTCTGAATCATATTAAATATCTTTTTAGAACATCTCGCCCTGAAACAATGCTTAAAAATATCACCGAACTGTGAGTTCGATTCTGGTTGATGCCAATGTGCCGAAGTAACCTCAGCTTAGTAGATACTTAACATTTTTATTTTTCTAATGTCTGTTGCCGTCTCTACTTTTGTTTCTTATCCTATCTTTATCTCAAAGAAACATCTATTTTGATTTTCCTCTTATTTTTCTAACTGAAATGTGAATGTTATTTATTTTTTGTTCTTGTTTCTCGTTTCGTAAGCCTTTTCTTTGTTTTTTTTTTTTTTTTTGTTTGATTTTTCTGTCTTTCTTTCCAGCCTTCAGATTGTTTGCTTCCTTTTTCTTTCTCTCGTTCTTTGTTTTTTTTCTTTCTTTCTTTCTTTCTTTCTTTCTTTAAGCTTTCTTTTTTCATTCTTTCTTTCTTTCTTTCTTTAAGCTTTCTTTTTTCATTCTTTCTTTCTTTCTTTCTTTAAGCTTTCTTTTTTCTTTCTTTCTTTCTTTAAGCTTTCTTTCTTTCTTTCTTTCTTTCTTTCCAATACTAATCTTTCTTTCTTTCTTTCTTTCTTTCTTTCTTTCTTTTTTTCCAATACTAATCTTTCTTTCTTTCTTTCTAATACTAATCTTTGTTTCTTTCTTTATTTCTTTCTTTAAGCTTTCTTTCTTTCTTTCTTTCCAATACTAATATTTCTTTCTTTCTTTCTTTCTTTCTTTCTTTCTTTCTTTCTTTCTTTCTTTCTTTCTTTCTTTCTAATACTTTTCTTTCTTTCTTTCTTTCTTTCTTTCTTTCTTTCTTTCTTTCTTTCTTAGACACTAAAACAATTGTGGTTATGTTTCTCTTTCTGTGCCGTTTCTCTTTACCTATTTCTCAACCCCCCTTCCTTTATCTCTTCCCCTATCTCGCTCTTTTTTTTTCTCTCTCTGTCTATTTATTTCTCACTTTTTTCTCTCTCTCAAAGCGCATGAGTATTCATTTTAATCCCCTGTCTTTTCAGAATATAAGCTGTCATGGTTCTCCACAGATTCCTTTCATTTATAATCTCTGAATTGAAACGAATCCTTAAGAAAGATAGTGATTACCCGTTTCTCAACGGTTTTGCAACCAGTGTAATCATTCTCGAAGACTAAAGGTCATCCTAGGCCAGAGCGCCCATTCTACCTTGCTATTTAACCAATTGCTGCTTGGGATGCAGAAGAAATGGATTCATACCTTTCTCAAGGACATTTGTGCAAAAAGATTGTAAGCGTGATATCAAGGCAATATTTTTGCGGCAATAAATGGTTCAAACAAGATATTAGAAACATTTTTTGAATTATTTCACCCCAAGGAAAGTAATAAAACCACTAATATGTAAGGAGTTACAGAGTGTGATTGAATATGTGTTGTGACCTAGGGAAGGTTACTGAATACAATAATCACACAAAAGTTGGCAATGAACGATAATACTTAGGACCCGAACAACACATATAAGATTCGCCAGCGGCGCGTAGATGTAGTCAACTGCTAGAAGTGAGTCAAGTGAATTACACAATGAATCTCCAACTGTAGGATATCTACCAACCGACCCACGAGGTCAGATGTGGCACAAAGCCGAATTTAATTTGGGGTATCCGAGCCCGTAGGCCCGTCCAAAAATTCTCCGTCGACCTCGTATAAAACGGGGTCGGGTAGCTGTCTCCCGAGACGATACTCTGCCCTTTGACATAGACTCGTCTGGGGATCCTCTCTGCCCAGAGGCAGAGTGTTTGACCTGAACGGCTGGAGACGAATCTCCAACTGCAGGCCAATATACAGTATTTACTACTGTATTTATCTTAATGGGGACATACCTATTATCGTCCATAGGTATGCTACAACAATATGAGAAAAAGAAAACATTATTAAGGAGAAAGATCAATAAAACAAGTTATATCGCATTTCAATTTTTGAACAGCCAACCTTTCTGGAAAGCCAGAAACCGAAAGAATGCGAGAAAATAAGCTTTTAGTATATACTTATATCTAGCAATTTCAATTGTAAAATGATGAGACCTAACCGAAAATCTAGTGCTGTTCTTAAATTCGTAAAGTCTAGAAAATGGCTTAGCACAATTACGATGTAAATAGCTGTAAAAATACACAGGGAAGGTTCGTTACGGCGATGGGGGAAGTGACTGAAGATGAGATACCAGGTCAGAACCCATAACATTGCAGATTCTTCTTTAATTTAGAATCTCAAAAGTAACGAAAAAATGACGTTAACTTTACCTGCTGTAGATTGGACAATTCATGTCACTTAGTGATTTAACTCATTATTCATTTTTAGAGTCCGACAGAAGCTCACAAGTTTTGCTGGCTGATTTTATTGAGTCGGATTCTCTTGACTTGATTAAAAACCAAAGCGATCTGGCAAAACCAACGACTGCTTCCAAACAGTCTCTTCAGTCAAATTACACTAAAAATATAGGGTCAATCCGTAGAGTGATTTCCAAGGATATAGAACGGTATTATCACTGAGCCAAGTTCTTGATTAACAGACCATGGAGAGACTAGAAACACAGGTTCTCATGTTAAGAACTTTAATTCACTAATCAGTGTTTCCGAACTTGTGTCCGGTTGCCTATGATCTACGAAGAAAATATATTAAATAATTGTCGGACTTAGTCCATTTCATTATATGTTATCATTGTTTACGTTAAGATACGTTTCGTGAGTAGATATGATAGATCGAGAAAAATCGTCGAAGATTGTGTGTTTAAAAACAATAATTTGGACTTTGCTAACTAGACGCTTTTAACTAGCTGAAAGGTATAGTACGTCAGATGAAATGACAGTTTTCTATAGGAATACAGGTTCCATTCCTCTCGGAGAACGCATATTGTCTACGAGATTTCTCGAACATTCAAGTCGGTTAATCTAATTAATACTGTTTAATTAAAAACAGAGTATTTATTTAAATAAATTGTATCTATAAAAATAACGTATAAATAGAAACTATATATAATATTAGTATTGAGAAAAAACACACAAATACACAAGTATAGAAACAAACTCACACACATATACATGGCAGGACTTGTTTCGCGATTCAGAAATATTAATACTTATATATATATATATATATATATATATATAATATAATTACTTTGGATATGTTTAGATTTCAAAAGATTACAGTTTGTTTACATGCTATATATATATATATATATATATATATACGCGCACATACATACACACACACACACACACACACACACACATATATATATATATGTATATATATATATATATATATATATATATATATATATATATGTCTATATTCAGACCATAGCATGAACCAAACTTGAGAGTTAAATTAAAGGAAAATAACTGAGACATCCGGAAGATGCATGGCACGTGGAACTAGAACAATCTACCCCGGGTGGATAAAATAAAGGGTTTGATTCGGAATTCCAATTACCTGAAGAAGGCCAAAGCGTACAACAGTCGAATCGTTGTGAATATGACAAGGAAGATGAAGATAACAGTCCGAATAATGTAAATAATGTAAGTATTATGTATGTATACACACACACACACACACACACACACACACACACACACATATATATATATATATATATATATATATATATATATTACTTACATTATTTACATGATTGTTTTTTTAAATTATGAACTGTATAAGGTCTTTCTTTAAAATTTAAGCACTTTCAACTGTACATTCAGTCATCCTCAGGTACCAAAAACAAAATAATTTCCATGCCTGAGGATGACTGAATGTACAGTTGAAAGTACTTGCGTATTAAAGAAATACCTTATACAGTTTATAATTTTTAAAAAACAAAGATCATATCATTCATCGAGTGATTTGTTAAAAATTTTGTTTACTTTTGTATGAATGATTCATTGTAATATATATATATATATATATATATATATATATATATATATATATATATATATATATATATAGTGAGGCAGCCTATCTTCATTCAAGCATGTTTCATCAAATAATATAGACTTAACATGTCTATCTATTTTTACACTAATATGTTCTAATTATCTAATTAACTTCTTGATATTAAGTTGAAATTCAACAAGAAAGGCACCATAGTTATTCTTAATCCAAGCACTTTCGATCTCCTCCGAAATCATCTTCAGTATATATATATATATATATATATATATATATATATATACTTTCCATTAAAAGATAAAACTATGTAAGTAAAGGTCTCTTTCTCTCTCTCTCTCTCTCTCTCTCTCTCTATATATATATATATATATATATATATATATATATATATATATATATATAAAACTATAAATCCGCTGGTATATAATCCTACTGGATCATAGTAATATAGAACATTAAACTGATACACAGAAAAGAGCTCAATTATTATAGAGCAAATAATTAGTACACAATAAAATACACAATTGCCTCATATGGGGAAAAGGCTTATTTCAACCGACGAAAAATTCGTCAGTCTTATTCAACCCCGGTATAGACAGAGTTCGTGTCGGAATTAGAAATTTAACTGTGACCGCTACAAAAAAATAAAATAAAACAAAAAATAAAAAATGAAAATGTCGAAAAACTAATACAGATTTTATCTATTTCAATGTTTCAGTCAGACGAAAGGCACAAGACACAAGTCAGGGGAGGGTTGAAGCTATAAGTCTTAAAGGGAAGAGTTTTCTAAAATTAAACAACGATATTAACCTTATGACATTAAATTAGGTTTATATGAAGAATGAAATGTTAATTTTGAACTAAGATGGGAACGAAAAAGCTTTTTTAAAAAAAATCTTAAATAAAAAATACACACACACATACACACACACACACACACATATATATATATATATATATATATATATATATATATATGGTTGTGTGAATGGACGCATTTATTTTAACGTCATTAAGATATACAGATAAGAAATAGCATGTTAAAAATGCACAATTAAGAAATATCTATGTGCAACTATATATATATATATATATATATATATATATATATATATATATATATATATATATAAAAGAGAGAAAGAAAAAGGAAAGAAAAGAGAGCGTTCTAGAGACAGACTGATAAAAGATAGATAAAATGACTTATCTTCCGACTTCAAGTTTAGCAAATACTCTGTTCGGGGCGTCAAAGTAAAATAAATGTATTGAATTCATTACCAGAAAACATTTATTTATTATTTATTTTTAATATGTTAACAACCCCCCCAAAAAAAAACATTAATATTGACATTAATCCAATTTTAAATTTATATTAAATGATGTATATTGTGAGCGTATTTTGTAGAATTAGACCCTGCAACAAAATGTATGTCTGTTCTTGTAGGCAAACAATTACATGCGCGTTAACGTCCCCATATATTTATGCACATGCACAAGAGTTGCCAAGAGTTGCAGCTGAATGCAAGTATAAGATTTTTACACGCTTTACATGTTTAAACTAATGACGCACGCGTAGTAATGTTACAGACGCCGAAGAATCACAAATCCGCTAATTTGTATGTTTGTTCGGATTTAAATACACACGCACACACACACACACACACACACACACACACACACATATATATATATATATATATATTTGTTGTCTCAGGTTACGACGAAATTGCGCTCACACATTGAAGGCTAATGGCCAATGAAATTGCCTAATTCTGATGCACTTAAATGCTTTCAATAATCAAGCAGGCATCAATTCATGATAGCTGCAATTTTATAGTTTTATCCCTGTTGTTTTTTATTTATTTATATTTTTATTCCTTTCGGCATTTATGTGTGTGTGTGTTTTCCTGGATCCAAACAACATGTTTCTTTCCATTTTTGTCTGTCTCTTTCAAAATCTATCATATTCTTTGCTTCAGTTTTTCTGACTTACAATTCTGCCATTTTTATCGGTTTCTTTTTTCTTTTACTCTGAATTTCCTCTCCTTTCTTTTTTTTTATTTCTTTGTATTTTTACTTGCTCGTTTTTTTTCCCTTTCTTTTCATTCATCCTATCATTATTTGCTATAGATTCCTTTCGTTGAATATAAATCTTTCTTTCGTTTGTTCTTTCTTTCTTTATTCGTTCCTGGAATAATATTTTCCTTCTAAATCATAGCAGTTCATTTCTTCTTGTAATATTCATAATGTTTTTCTCAATAGATTGTTCTTTCTCTCTCTCTTTCTTTCTTTCTTTTTTCTTTCTTTCTTTTTTTTTCTTTCTTTCTTTGTTCCTTGCAATCTAAAGTTTTTCTTTCTTTCTTTCTTTGTGTGTGTTTCTTTGAATATAAATCTTTCTTTGTCTTTCTTTCTTTTTTCCTTTGAATAGAATTCTTTCCTTCTTTCTTTCTTTCTTTCTTTCTTTCTTTCTTTCTTTCTTACCATCTAAAGCTTTTCTTTCTTTCTTTCTTTCTTTCTTCCTTCCTTCTTTTCTTTCTTTGAATATAAATCTTTCTTTCTTTCAATATAAATCTTTGTTTGTTTCTTCCTTTCTTTGAATATAAATCATTCTTTCTTTTTTTCTATTCTTTAACTGAATATCAATTAGTCTTTCTAGATATTTATTTTCTTTTTTTACTGTTTTCCTTTCTAATTTTGTACACTACCTACTTCACTTTGTATCTTTTTTAATTCACTTCTTTTTTTTTCGTAATGCTTATTTCATTTCTTCTTTATTCAACCAAACGCGTTATTCATGCCTCCACTTTCTATTCTATTCAAAACATTTCTTCCCCCTCTTCCCTCTTCACTTCCCCTTTTCTTTTGTCTTAATATCCTTTCTATCGTTCTTCAGCCATTTTCACCATATTTTCCCATTCATTCGTTTACGTTTGTTAATGGTTCCATACCTCCTTCTAAATTATATCCTCACTCTCTCTCTCTCTCTCGCTCTATCTGTATTTTCTTTGTTTTTTATTGTATTTTTTTGGAGCACAGAAATCTATAAACACATACTCATACATTAATAAAAAAAACCTTTTCCCCCTGCCCCCCTTTCACAGAAATGTGCACGCTTTCCCCCCACCATCGACCGAACTGACACAAAGAAACATTTATTTACAACCACTTGCACCGTCAAATAAATGTGATACATAACATTAAAAGATGGCGGCGCACGCATGCGCTCAGAAACGCTTCCCCCCTTACCCAATCAGGTTTGATAGTTGTCAACAAACTAATAACTGTTTTTTTTCTTCTCCGCTCTCACTCCCTATACACGCGTCCATACTTTATTTCATAAATAAAGCTCTGATGAAAAGTCGTTTACACGGCATCTTATTTTAAAACGGACATTTTAAAGAAGCAAAAAAAAGAAACAACATACAAATATACTCGCATAGGAAGGCGCACCGTATTAGAAATACTTGGCCTTCGTTAATAAAGATATTTAAACGTAGTGATAGCGTCTATTTTAACCTGTATCCTATTTAGGAAGACACGTACGAATGAGTGCCGTAGAGGCGCACCAACAAGATTTCATCCACGAAACAATTATGTATTCGAGCTCGCGTGCCCAGTGTCGCTTATCAGTAAATGCAATAAGACTGGGCAACGAGAAACGTGGGCGACCAAAAACGGCGTTGGGTGATGGTGGCAAGGAGATGGAGAGAACTCAATTATACGTGGACAGTAAATAACGCTTGGGTAGACATTAACATCCCACCAACATCGCCTTCTTTCAAGCACGCAGACCTATTACACACACACACACACACACACACACACAACACACACACACACACAACACAACACACACGCAACACATACACAATTGAATATGTGTGTGTTTATGATGATTAAAAGACAAATAAATACTACGGTGTTTTTGAAAAACTGATTGCTCGATTATCATTAATCTTCACACACACACACACACACACACACACACACACACACACACACATATATATATATATATATATATATGCAATGTATATCTTGAAAGGGAGTGTATATATTGATGTTAATAAGATTATATAAACATACATATTAAATTTATATATATATATATATATATATATATATATATATATATACAGTGTATTGTTGGATGGGAGTTGTATACATTAGCGTCAATAAGATTATATAAACATACATATTAAATTTATATATATATATATATATATATATATATATATATATATATATATATATATATAGATATTGATAAGTATATGTACACAAACGTATATGTGTTTGCAAGTATGCGTAAATTCTGCGTATAGACTCACTCTCTCTCTCTCTCTTACCCCCTCCCCTACGTATATATTTAGAGAGAGAGAGAAAATAAGAGATAGATACAGAAGAGAACAAAACGATTAGAAATGGCGGAATCACAGTGAGTAAAATGAGTTTCAATATACATTGTTAAACGATTTTACGTAATTGGGCTTTTTATGATGTAATACTATATGCATGATAGACCTCATATATATATATATATATATATATATATATATATATATATATATATATATATATATATATATTTAATATTTAAATCCTGGAATTCAAAATACGACGTGTTCCGAAAGTCATAAAAGGACATATCATATCCTGCATTTCCAGCCATATAAAGCGAACATTTTTTTTCCTTTTCTATGGCTTACGGTCATATCACGTTGAAACGCTGATCACCGAAGTTAAACGCGGTCAGTACTTAGTTGCCTGGGCTGCTGTAAGCACGGATGTACTGGTCGAATGATGGATAGCAACTCGAAATTAGAAATCGGACAGGCGTGTTCGAATTCCAATCTATTTTGTTACATTCACTTACGCGCAAATAACCTATTTTTCCCCAGCTATGGGTAAATCGCATGACAGACTAGGGCCTATATCCATGGTTGTCAATTAGTCTACAAGAAAGATAACTCTGAATTGTGGAGTTCAAAATGGCTGTATTATTGTGACTCCATCTAGAAACGTCTTAATAATAATAATAATAATAAAAATAATAATAATAATAATAATAACTAGCAGACATAACTCTCCTGGTCTCGGATCTTAATTTATTGAAGCTATTATCATGAATAAAGACAAAAGGAAAACTTATCTTAGTCGACGCGTTTCATCCCCTGAAGGACATTATCAAGGCAAATGCCTCTCAGAGGACGAAACGCGCCGGTTAAGATCAGTATTTCTTTTGTGTTTATTTACATTTTTCTTTTAATGAATTACTCTATCTGAAAGTTTTACAGCTGTTTTTTAACAGTAAATATCCCGTTCTGTACCAAGGATTTACTTGTTAATTTCTTGCCCTTAACCATTTGAACATGTTCCCAAGAGGGTGACGTATTGTGCATCTCTGATCCCGAGAAGGAATAAGGAGGAAAAGATCATGACCGGGTGTTGCGAGGGTATTTTTTTTTAAGTTTGAAGTGTCTCTGCAAGTTCTTCCATTAGACAACCCTGACGCTACACTCTCCTATTGTCTTTGCCACGTTCCTGTCAGTTTGTATTGCCTTAGAAGTTAGTAACAGTTATTCTTGACCTTTTTCCTCCTAAAAGTCACCTAGATGGCCAAAAGTCATCTAAGCCTCTCAAATCTTCTTTCTCCAATATTTGTGTTATTCGTACCAAATGCTGTCCTGTAAATAGGGTTAAATAGGTTCACACTCCTGCACGGTCTTTTGAATAGAAATAGAGGTTTATCCTTGGTTTAATATTGCGTTTCCGGTTCCTCCCAAAAGTCTTCTCATACCCTTTCACCCCTAGTAGCCCCTTGCGGCTTAGTGGCATTATCGCCTTTGCTTGGAGTGTAGAGTCTTTTCTTTTGAAGCGCTGTCCAGACATTTTTACCGCTATGCAAAACCAAGCCTTCTCTTTCTGTGTCTGAATTCTCTGTTCCAGGCTAAATTCCTCTTTATCTTTAGAACGTTGTACGTTGCATATACATGCCTTCGATGTCTATATTCAGTCTGTTGTTAAAGGAAACGAGAAATGTTTTTTTTTAATTTTTAGTCAAAGAACCCATTTTGCCTTCCATCAGAATGGCTGATGCCAACCTCCAGGAGATCATCTTATTGCCGCTTATTGAGATCACATATTCCGCTGACATGAAATGGAATGATTATACTGAATCTATTGTTACGTCTGTTGCTAAGATGGTTGGCACACTGTGTCGTATTAGACAGTTTTCTTGCCAGACTCTATCCTACATATTTATGTCTACCATTCGTCCTTGCTTTGAATATTGCTGATACATCTGGTGATCTTGCTATATATCTCGAGATTCTTGATAAAATCCACAGAATCTGTAAATTTATCGGTCTTGATTAGGTATCTCAGCTTCAAACAATTTCTCATAACATAGATGCTGTGTATTTTCCATATTTTCAAGGTAATTGTTCTAGTGAGATCTCATCTATTGTACCTTGAATTCATGAATTTAAATGTAGTACTAAATTGGTAACTCATCATTTTATTGTTGAAATACCTAGATATAATTCTCTTCAGTGGAACTCTCTTTCGCCTTATTTCTTTCCTCTAAACTACGATCTTCAAAAATTTAAATGCAAGATCAGTCGCCATCATCTGTCTTTCTGTATCCTATTCTTTTATTGTCCTTTCCTCTCACTAAAGTTTTCTCATTTTCTTTTGCGTCTTAGTGGCATTATCACCTTGCTTTGGTTGAAATGATTAAATATATATGTGAATACAATGGCTACTGGCATGGAACGAGAAATCGGCGAGCTGAGTTCGAATTCCGGTCGAGTTCATTACATTTACTTTCGCTGAAATACTCTTGGGAAAGGAATTAATATTTTTGGAGACTAATGGCACAATGTGCACCAGTTCTCTGCGGTAGTTCTTCCAAAAAGGTGTAACTGGTTCGGTTCACGCATTCGTCACTAGAAACCTATCATATGTCGAGTTCATCTGGCTATAAGAACTGAACTGAGAGCCTTAACACACATACACTGATATATATGACGAACTCAACGTATTAGGATCGAGAAGGTCGGTCCCTAGAACTGAACAGCCACAGTTTATTCGATTATGGTGGTGAAGGCTTGTGTGTGCAGAATCAGTCGCGCTTTCCGGAAGAACCGAATACAGTCCACTGGAGCACATAGTTTGCCACAACCTCTCCAAACGCCCCAAACTCATATATATATATATATATATATATATATATATATATATATATGTGTGTGTGTGTGTGTGTGTGTGTGTGTGTGTGTGTGTGTGTGTATATATTAATAAATACATATATAAATGCATTTGTGAAACTTTAAGTTTCATGGTTTCCCGATTCGCCAGGCAAATATGGCGATTGAACGCTTATAAGCAGTTCAGTCGCCATGCGTGCCTGACGAATTGGGAAGCCATGAAACTTTAAGTTGTACTTAAAGGTAGGTATATGTGTATTAAAGACGATTTGAGGTATGTAGATCTTTATTTTCCGTACCAACAATTATTTTTATTTCATGGGTGACAGAACAGGGGACAATTTATGAGATAAAATTAATATAGTGTAAAGGTAGGAAAATAGAAATTAGAATTAGTTATACATTCAACATTTGAAGAGTTAGAGAAACATAATAGCTAAAATTAGTAAAACCTATATTGTGGAATTTATATGAATAAAGGCGAAACTGGAGGACAATTATTCAACGAAATTAGAAATCCCCAACCCTAATTTATACGCGGCATTAACTCCTTCCTCCCACTTGGACGAGATGTGACACAAGGTCTTTTTTAGGTGGGGACCCAGGCGCGTACGCCCGGGACAAGGGCAAAAATTACCCTCAGCTCCCGCAACCGTCGGTTGCGCTGGCCTCGGTGCGTGCACCGATCACTCCCTCTGGTGCAATGGGAGGGCGCGGCCTCGGGCAGCTGTTCCCCAGGGCTGGTCACCCTCAGTATAATTTTCTCAGTTTGCCCCTCTGTCCTTTGACAGAGAAGCCCATGAACGCAATCTGCCCAAAGACAGAGACGCAACTGGGAGATGATAAGCCTGCGTTGAAAATCCTTCCAAGGAGGAATTTATACACTAAAAGCACAATATCTATATTATACATTATCTACTTCTAGGTGATATCACTCTTCAGGTTTAACTAATTTCATGTTGATTTTAAAAACTATATTTCATTAATTATTCAAGGATTGTTTTGATTTTCATATCAAAAATAATTCTGTTTAGGAATATTGTCTTATATAATGCAGAAAAGAGTTAGAAATTTGCATTTTACTTGGCCTTCAACAAGTTGGCATTTATTTGTAAAACTTTCCTTAACTATAACAAGCCAATTTTGAATTTTCATTTAAAATTTTTCTTTTAAATCTTTATTTTTTTCTTTTAAATATTTAGCTTGTTTGTACACTTTATTTTTCGTTCAGACTTCGATACATTTTTTATTTTATATATCATAATATTAAATAAAAATAATATGAAAATGTTTATTGAAGAATAATAGCATATTCCATATGTTTGGTGGACCGAATTGAATGTCTGGTTGGCTCTGAGAGCAATAGTTGGCGCCGCCACTCCCACCCGGAAAAAACAGCTTACAGGTGTTGTGGTCAATAAATCAACCTATATTCCAATCTCCTGAAACGCGGGAATTGGACTTTATTTATTGTCATTGAGTAGCGTAATTTTACTTTGTTTTTATGGTGAATAGCAGGTTAGATTTTGAAAGTGTTTCTGTTTATGAGGTTTTCACGGACTGTCGGTGAGTCGGTGTTGGGGGGGGTAGCGTAATAGAATTCAAGCTCGGAAACAGAATTGGCAAACCATGTTCGAATTTCGTCTAAAATGATTGTGTTCATTTTATTAATTGCCCTATATATATATATATATATATATATATATATATATATATATATATATTCTTAAGGTGTGCTATATTTATGGGATAAAGTGCTCAATATCAGAGATAGAGCGTATGTAAAAATAAAGAAGTGAACATCAGGTCTGACGATTGCGTCTAGCATGAAACAGCCTGTCGCCTGTAAGTGTTGACTTCAATGTTCACTTATATATATATATATATATATATATATATATATATATATATATATATATATATGCAAAGTATTCAGCCAAAGCTAAACAATTTTTATTAAATTCAATCGACAAGCTCACGCTGTTTAATTCTTTATTGTATTTTCCTGTTTTCTTATATAAATTCTGAATAAGCTGTTCGAACTTTATTTTTGTTTTGTTTCGTTTAAGTACTTTCAACCGTCTCTGTCATTATCAAGAACCATGTGCTTTCAGTGCAGTAGGCAAGATTCCGATGGTTACACTTTGACTTTTATTACAAAACTGAAAGTTGGAATCGATTATTATTATTATTATTATTATTATTATTATTATTTCCTTTATATACATATTTTCTTCCGGGTCCCAAACAGAGACCTAAGGTCAACAACTGCTTCATTACATTTTCCACTGGTCACCTTTGTAAATATAAAAAAAAAACTAAGATCACACACATATTAGATGGATAAAGCAGTTTGTAAGCTGTAGTGGCGAGTAAAAAATTTTGTATTTATTTAAAGCATGGGCAACCAGGAATCACTTCAATGAAGCTATCGAAACCTTTTCCAGTCAATCTGAGGCCTCCAACTACAACAGGAATTATTGATGTCATCATGTGCCACAATTTTGAGATTTTCATCTCAAGATCCTTGCATTTTGATAGTTCTTTGAAGATTTTCAAAGATACATTACAATCCGAAGAGACTGCCGTGACAATAAGAAAGCATTATCATTATTATTATTATTATTATTATTATTATTATTATTATTATCTTGCACGCGTATTACATATTTTTACACATCTTAAGTTTCCTGTGGCAAAAGATATTTTCCGGTGCTGCCTTGTTCTTGTCATTTTGGAGAGATTCAAACTTTCACCTCTGTAAGAAATGCCAGGATGTAGCCTACCATATTGACAGTACATGGCTCTTAGTAATTACTGAGACGGTCGAAAATACTTAAACAAAACAAGAAAGCCGACATAAACCTTGGGCAATTCATATAGAAAATTTACCAATATATAACATCTTATTCGAAAAATTGAAAATACGTGGGTGGAAGAGACTGTATAAGGCTTTTGAATCAAGGTGTCTGCAGGATAGTGTGCGAGCGATTGGTTGTGCTATAGTGGTGTTTAGTGTGTGCTAATGAATTTCGAAAGGATCTCTACTGAAATTGGTTTGCAATGATAGACTCAAGTTTAAATTGTGTATATTTAGGCAGCATATTTTCATTCGAAAAGGTTTGGTTAAATAATTTAGATATATCATATCAACTAGTTTTCGTTTTGATTCTTTTAAGTTCGCTGGTTGATTTTTTGGTAGACTTAGAAAATTGAGTAAGAAAAATACCAAAATTTTCTTTCGAATAGTTTTTTATTTTCCCAAGTACTTTCAATCTCATCTGAGAGCATCTTCAGGAACGTAAGTTGTCTGTGAGTATGTATATGTGTTTCTGTGAATTCAAAACATTTCAGTTGTTCGTTTCTTGGGGTTTTTTTATTCTATTTTAATTTATTTTTTACTGCTTATGCTGCGTTTTAGATTTCAAAGTTCAAAGTTCACGTGTTCTTTTGGGTTTTTTCCTGTATAAGGGAAGTAACTTTTTTGATTTTGCTCATACGTATATATTATATTATTTTTATTCAAGTTTCTTAAATTTCACACTTTTATATGTGCCATGTTTGTTGACGATGATGCTTTCTTCTTTCAAAATAAGACAATTCCTCATTGCTCCGCGCGCTGACAATGTTTAGCATAATGTAAAAGAGCGGTTGGGATATCTGGATATATACAGCCACACAATAATTTCTAGCACCACGTAAAATTCATGCTACGTTACATAACCGCCGTTATTTAGGTAAAGGGAAAAACTACTCTTTATTATGTAGCTCTTTTTAACTTTTGACCCTTCAACTTATGCGAATCTCTGTATAAGCGTTTATATAGACAATTAAATGTATCATTAAATCCGTAGTCTGAAGTTTTCAAAAAGCGTTTAACACAAGAGATATTCATTTGTTCGTGTATATTTCTTTGTCAATGCACTTAATCCAGGGCGAATATTAATGACATTAATCAAAGATTTTACAGCTAAAATTTCACATGATTTTCAATATGGGAGAAGCATGATTCACAAACTCTAGATATCAGACTGATGATGGGTAAGTGAATGACAAAATGGAAAATATTGTTCATGCCACAGATCGTTTTGCTTAACAAATCTACCGCTGTCAAAATGGGAGCTATTTAAAAACAATGGCGATAGAAACAAAAACAAAATTCGTTTTGAAGCTGAACAAAGTCGACCAATATGACACGAGAAATTTAAAATTTGAATTTAAAACTTATCGCCCCGATGTTTTCATCGATCTTTTTGATGTATGATTATAAAAATCGTTTTGTTCATATTTTTGACTCCCACTTCCTACATAAAATGAATGCGATGGGTGAATTGTCGCCATTTTATATTGTTAATGTCGCGCATGCGCGTTGTTTGTTTTTCATTTTGTCGACTGCACAGTATAGTAGGGTCAGTTGGGCACCGTCTGTGAGAAAAAGAGCACCATGATGCAATTCACTTCGGCAGAAATTTAGAAACGGCACGCTGTACTGCTTGGCATTCACGCCGGAACCTTCAATACAAACACTTCAAAGTGTCTTAGGACAGTGCAGAGGATTCAAAAAGAGTTGGATGAGTCTAATGGTGATTACGAAGGTACGACAGTTCGGAAAAATCATTCTGATAGTTCTGATGAGAAAAGAACTGCTAAATTTGTCGGCGAGGGCAAGACATTCAGCAAAGAGGCCTACACCAAGTGCTGTATAAAGAGGGTGGCTGCTAGAAGACCCTATGTCTAGCAACAAGACTCTGTACCATGTCACCCAAGCAGGAGACCCGTCTAGGCTGTCAGACAATTTCTACGACCACATCACCCCTTATACCCGGCTACCTAACTCTCCAGACAGCAACTTCCTTTATTATTATGTGTAGGGCGCATTTGAGCGAAAGACCAACAAAATTCCTTGTAACACGAAAGATGAACTGAAGCCAAGCATTATGGCACCATTTACCAACTTAAACAAGGAGACCGCCCAGAAGAGTTGTAGTAGATTCCGAAGTCGTCTGGGGGCCATGATTGAATCCAATGGCGATTTTATTGAATAAATTTACTCTTTATTATTTCAAGATATGTTTGTGTAATATTGGTAAATATATCTGTTAAAATTAGATATCAGTGTTATTTTCATTTTTGCGTAAATTAGAGGACAGTTTATCCATCGCACGCTATATATATATATATATATATATATATATATATATATATATATATATATATCTATCAATAAGAATATTATTTTAGTCTGAGGAAGTCATTTTGAAAGACAACGAGCTTCTCCATTTTTTCATTCAATTACCCATAATTAATATACGCATGTCAAGATTATTTATCAACCAGAATTAACGTGGGAGGAAATTCGATTATCACTACA
>CAHIKZ030000501.1:1520000-1590000 GCA_903632075.3 Acanthosepion pharaonis | reverse complement strand
TTTATTTGCTAGAGCTGGTAATCGAGGATACGAGAAAATGATCCCAAAATTGATTTCAAATCATCCACGTTTTCAGCCCTGTTTTAAAAACTGGTATACACTACAGTTCAAGAGTCTGAAGCAAACCCTAGAATTAGTATGGGTGAACTTGTCAGAAGAATGAAAATAAAAATAGAAAAGGGCTCTTAAAGTCATTGAAAAAAAGAATGGAATCAATTATCAAACTTATACTTTGAGAAACTTTTGGAAGAAATACCAAAAATTTGTGCTGCAGTAATCAAGACTAAAGGAGGATATTTTGACGAGAGCAAAATTTACTCATAAATTTCTTTTTTTATATCTTTTTAGTTATAATAAAATTTCTAATAAAAACAATCATGTCTCACTTTTTTTTAACCATGTATAATAATATTCTCTTATTTAAAGAACAA
This sequence comes from Acanthosepion pharaonis, assembly GCA_903632075.3. Taxonomy (NCBI): domain Eukaryota; kingdom Metazoa; phylum Mollusca; class Cephalopoda; order Sepiida; family Sepiidae; genus Acanthosepion; species Acanthosepion pharaonis. Next base: position 1,589,569 of record CAHIKZ030000501.1, on the reverse strand, counting down.
AACTATTTTGGAGTCAACTTAAAAAAATTACCAGGGGTTGCCTCAAACTTTTGAATTGTAGTGTACATTCCATTTACTTTCGGCGACAAGTTTCTTTTGTTCCTTTTAGCTTGTTATGATTATACTGTTCGCCACATCTTTCACGATTTTATCTTGATATTTTGTCTCCGTCCTGCTTAATCCTGGCATTCGTCCTACTTGCAACTTCTTTTCTCCCTGCATTAATTACAGCTATCGACTCCGGCTACCAAGAATAAAATCTGTTGCCATCTCCCGTAGACTTACGGTCTCAGACACTCCTGTGACTCAGCGCATCTGATTTGGTCATCAAAATTGTGCATATCCATGTCTCACATCACTTAGAGGAGATATAATGTGTGCTAAGGGATAATGGATCTCTGAGACGACTAGTTGTAACCAATGCATCAATCTCACCAGCAATTAGAGGCAACGAGTGGACCTAATCGGATGCTAACTTTCTAAAAGCTATAAAGACGATTACACTAAATATATACGTACCTGTTCGATCATCTTCGACAAAAACGTCAAACCGCATTACTGCACGCGCCTCTCGACAGCGTACCCCCGATGGCATGCTGACGCTGTTTAAGGTTGACAAAGACTTGGACAATAAAGATGTTCAAAAACATGAAGATATCTATACAAAATGTTCAAAACTAAAGAGAATATTACAATGTCGGCTTTTGCGTAACTCACAAGAAAATAGGGAATATCTTTCAGCTGAGGTACCCAGCTGCTTTATTATACCGATAAGACGAATAAAAAGTTCAGCGGAGTAAGATATTTATATTTTTAGTTAATATTGGCATTTTGGGCAACGTAGACAATTTTACTTACATTCTGTACATTATTCGGACTGTTATCCTCACCTTCATTACCGTATTCACAACGTTTTGACCGTTGTACGCACCGGCCTTCTTCAGGTGACTGGAATTTCGAACCGAACTCTTTATTTCGTCCACCTAAAGACACATGTCCCAGTGGATAAAGGCGTTGGTTAGATCCATTGACTAGACCCAGAGAGTTGCGAGTTCAATACCAGGCTACAGCAATGGTAAACCAAAACTTGGAGAGTTGAGTTAAAAGGGAAATAACTGAGACATCCGGAAGAGGCATAGCATGTGGAACTAGAACAATCTACACTGATGGACGAAATAAAGAGACATGTGTCTTTACGTGGACGAAATAAAGAGTTCAGTACGAAATTCCAATCACCTGAATATGGCAAACACGTGAAGATGAGGATAACAGTCCGAATAATGTAAATAATGTAAGTAATCATAATACCTCTTCTCAGAGATATAGACAGATGTAGACAGTTTTGGCAGTGTATTAGACACAGTAACTTGGATAGCAATCAAAGGATGCGAAAGTTGCTTTAAGCATAAACAAACTATATGCATCAACTGCGAAAAGTTCCCAGACGACAATGGAGTGTTTCGCGGGAATAATAGCTGCCTTATAGACATCTTAAACAATCTTTCTAGTCAACCTCAATGCAAAAGGAGGGGCAATAAAAGAGCGAGGATCTAATATGGGAAAAATTGGCATAGGGAAGTCAATTGAAAGGCGAAAGTTTAGTAAACTTCTCAGAAAGACAAAAATAGGAATTTTTTATTTTTTTTTTCAGTTAAACGAGGAAAAGTTTAAACTGAGAAATCAAAATGCAATTGATTTATTAATTGTTGACAAAGCCAGTAGCGTTAAACATGTAAGCGACATAAAATTAAGTTCTGATAGAATGCAAAATCAAATTTGACTTTAAAATTGAGAGAAAGAAAACTATTTACTAGAAGATATCTTAACAATGTTAATTAGAATATTAGCGAATTGTAGGTAGGAACCAAGAACAAATCCCAGGTTTTGTAGAATAACTGAGATACCGGAACATATGAATTGCAAATTGGTAAATATAATTAACGAAGTATCAAAGATGACAACGAAAATCGATCAGAAATGTCAATAACAAAGTGAAAGACTCAAAGGCAACTCTAAAATTAATAAAATCAGTGTTGGTGGGTGGAATATGGATGTAAATATTAAAAGAGATAAAACTGAAAATGCATAACTAAGCAATGTAATAAAAATAGACAGAAAAGGGAAATATAAGCTTGAGAATATTGGAAGAAACTATTAAAAAAGGTTATTGCTTGAAAGATGTTCGGTCGGCCGGTCGGCAAGCCATACAGGGAAACGGTAACTATTTGTAATGAAAGTAACTAAAGGAGAAGTTACCAAATATAGGTAAACCTATATTGTTCGGAAATAAAAAAAATATCATTAACGGTCAATCCGAAAGATATTAGTGATGGTTTTTCAATCGGTATCACCCCATGTAAAGGTTTAAAGCCACTAAAACAAAAGGGGTGACAGGGTTTGGAAGAATCAAGAACAGAAAAGTTAATAATGAGCGGGAATCAAGATAACAATAGACAGCGATTGACATTGCATTTAATTGTTTGCAGATTAAAGTTGGCTGGGAAGTATGGAACCAGAAGGCAGTTCCACAAACGTGAAGTGCGAGAAAAGAAACTGTTAGCACATAACTTACGGCTACATCTAGCCAGCTCAGCATTAAATGGATGAGATCTCGACGCCAGTTCAATAAGTTAAAAAAATCTAAGCACCATAAGGAAGAACAGTATTCTTCTGCTATGTACAGAAATGCAGCACGAGGCCAAAATGGGGAGTGGGGAAAAAGGACGTCCTTCTTCTGCCTTAACGTTAAACTTAGCTAGCCACAAACACTAACCCAAACATACAACAATATTAATTACACCAAAACAACGCATTCTTAGTAACCTTTCTTACTACATTCACCATAATACCTCATTGTCTCTATGAAAGTCTCCATATTGTAAAATTCATTGTTTGTGGGGGAGGGGGGATAAAACAACAATTTAATAAATTAACCCAATTGTGTATATACAATATGAAAAGAAAAACTATTTACAAGAAACTAAACAAAATAATGTTAGTAATAACCCCCACCCAATCCCTAAATGTGGCAGAAACATCAGTTAACTAGATGAAATCAACGCGGGACTTTAATAATATAAAACATCCATTTATTCTAATCATTTACTCAAACATACACTCATTCAGACACAAAAACAAATACAAAAATCACACCCGAAACGAAAGGCGCCCCGCATCCACTTACATCACTGACCACATAAGGAGTTAAGAGGATGGGGAATTAAACAAAAGAAAAATGGGGATAGAAATAAAAGGGGCAAATGAGCATGCATACCCTAGCTAAGTAAAATGAAGCAATTAAGGACACAAGACAACCCTAAACTAACCTAATTTCGGGCGGGGTTGCCTAATTTCAATATAGGGAGAACAATATCCTGATGTCTAACTCGAAGTCATCCCGTTTCACCCGGCACAAGCGTACAAGAATCATCCACCTTTTGCCAAATTCCGAAGGATTAAGCTACCTTTTTTCCGTCCTAATCTTGACTTTAAGCTGATACTTAAAGTACAAGATCAGTTGTGAACTTCTCGCCCCCATAGAATCCCTTCTGAAGTGTCGTCCAAATCACGACTCTCATAACCCCTAGCAAGCAAATGAACATATAGTGTGCACCCTTCGTCAAAGGAGACATCACATTGTTATAGACAGAACTGGCCTCAAGAACAAGGAACTTTCCTTGCAGCATGGGAACCATGAGGCCTTCAACAAACTTGCACAACGACCCTGCAATGAAGACGTGACCCAGGGTCTCTACCTCTCCATCACAGCGAGCGCAGCTTGGAGATTTCTGAAAACCCGCCGAACAAAGTCTTTTGGCCACACAGAGAGTCCCACGAATCACCAACCATGTGAGTGAAACGTCATCGTTATTGAGGCATTTCAATTCGGGCGCCCAAGGCCATATTGAGCGAGCCTCCTGCTTCGTAAGACCGAGCTCATCAATCAGCTCATCACGAACGGACCCACTAACTAACACATGATAAAATGCCCTTCGAGACGACGCTTGGACGTTGGAGGGGCCATCCGACGTCTATAAGAGGTGTTTCAGAGCAATACGACATTCGCGATAGAAAGAGCACTCGCCTCGGTGGGCATCCTCCTTGCACGAGTGCACACTTCTCACTGATGGGAAGCTTTTATGGGCGTGTTCCTTCCAGAAGGCGCCCTCCTCATCCGAATCGCGACACATTCGATGCGAAGCATATATTGAGGAATCTCAATGCTATGCATACCCAGACCGTCTTCAGAAGAGTCGAGGCAACAGATTTCCCGAGGTACCTTAGCGGCCTTACCTCCTCACAGGAATGAGAACAAGATCCTTACGAATGAAATTAGTGTGATAGACGGAAGTAGAAGCACAGAGAGTCGGTAAAGGAGAATGACGTAAAAAAAAAAAGATTCCTCCGAGACCAGAGACGAACTGTGACCAAACCAAACGCCGGGTAACTTGATCGGCCCGTCCTCCCAGATAAAAGGTCCAGGAAGATTAACTCCGCAAGCCAACAGACTTATCACGATTGATCTTGACCCCTGTCATCGTTTCATACTCGCTGATCTCTTTGCTGACTTCGTTAATCTCGGCTCATGCTCGACACAAGAACCGAAACATCGTCACCATAGGCAGTATACCTGGCCAAGATGGTAGCACCATGTAGGGAAATTCCGCGCAGATCGGATTCGTCTTTAACTTACGAAGGAAAGGTTCCAACGTAAGAACGTAAAACAAAGGCGAAAGCGGACAACCTTGACGAATGGAGCGAGACAATACGAAAGGCTCCCGATCGTAAACCCATTTACTTCTACCAACGCAACGGGAGTCGCATACAAAAGTAAGATCCAGGTGCAAAAATAGCCCGAAACCGGCACCGAAAGGACAGTCTCCAGAAATCGATGGTCAACCCTATCGAAGGCCTTCGACTGATCTAAATTGATCAGCGCGACTTCAATGTCGATGATCAAGTGTACCAAATGAAGGTTGTTCTGAATAATCCTTCTCTCCACAGCGCAAGTCTGTTCAGAACCAATCAGACTAGAGATGACAGCCTGTAAACAGTTCGCTAAGACCTTAGCCAAAATCTTTAACTCTGTATTTAGCATAAAGGGTGAAAGTTACCTAACCCATCCCCACCGTTCTTGTCCTTGCATAGCAAATTGATCACACCCCTGATGAAGCGTTGAGGTATAGAGCCCTGCTTCAGCCAATTGTTGGAAATCAGTGATGGCAAAGGCACAAAGACAAGCGACTGCCTCAAGTACACTTCGTGGGGAAGACCATCTAATCCCGGATATTTGTACAGCGCATCCCAGATTTCCGACTCTGTAATGAGACAACCGCACCTAGTCGCTTCTGCTGCTTCAAAGCAGGGAAAATCATCTAAATAGGCGTCGAACAGGGCACATAATTCAGCGGCCATGTTTATCGCCTCAGAGGACATTCTTTTTAACCTAGCCCTAAATACCAGAGCTTGATCCTTCTTGAAGGAAGCCAACTCTGCCCTAACTAAAGCTAAATCCCCCTATCACAGGACTTGATCGCCTGATCTACTTTTTTTCTTACAAGCCGTTTGAGTCGCTAATCTATCTAGATTGAGCCGAGGACTATAATCAGCAGCAAATATTCTAATTTTGGATTTTAAATTATCACACCAGGCATTCCCAACCACAGCCTCCGCCAGTTCCCTCTGTATCATTAGTAGCAGCTGGTCCCGGAAATCTTGCTCAGCGAACAATAATGAGTTCAATTTCGAGTAGCCAGCCATCCTAACCTTAAGTTTATGTAAGTTTACACGGACCCGGACAAGCCTATGATCCGAATAAACTATATAGTGGAAACCATAAAGGCCTACATCGGCTCTCCTGACTAAGAATCAGGTAGCTAGGACGCACCACTGTAGCTGAGCCTCCCCTATTTGTCCAAGTCCATAGTACCTCCCGGAGGTGTTCATTACGGTACTTATCAGCAAGATCATACTTATCGATAAAGTCCCAAATCGGTTTCACATCCCGGTTGTTAGTAGCCGAATTTGGTCTATACGATCTATGTCGGGGTCAAGGACGGCGTCGTCCCCCCACTTAAAGTACCCCACGAGATGTCCTCAAAAACAACTCGATCTGCCGAAACAAATCAGGCCGCTCACAATGGGCCATTCGGCGCATAAACCCCACGAAGAGCCTTATTCTTTAACATCCAGCTGGCAAAGTCCGCCCGCTGAATCTGTGAAGACAAGAGCACACGCATCATTCAAAGACTTGCTCACCAGCCAGGAGACACCTCCTGAGCGTCCATCAAAACATGCTGAATAGAGGGAAAAAAAAACCTAGACAGAATGCCTCCATAAATGCGAGAAGAAAACCGAGTCTCCTGCACACAACAAACATTCACCCCGTGACGCTGAAGGTCACGGAATAGCTTTGCCCTGCAAGACTCAGGCCCCGGGTATTCACGCTAGCTAAGCAGAGACATTATGAAACCGATTACGGTTGCTCTCCTGTATTGAACATGGCCGGGGTGACACCAACGGCCTCTCCCATAAGCCAGTTACCATCTCACTCTTGATGGTGCCATCAGGAGACAGGCTGTCGATGTCTAAGGGGAAGGTTAACTTTAAAGCTCTATAAAGAGAGGAAAGCTCCCTGAACAATATTGTCATTTTTTTTACATTTTCGTCGTCAAAACAAGCCATCGGCGGAAACATTCCAAACACATGATTTGTATCCGCCACCATCGCCCGAATATGCTGACCAGCGACACCAGCTCGTATCACTGACAAAACACTTTTCGCATTTGGGAAGTTTCTAGGGTTTTACACATTCTAATTAATTATTTTTTAAAGTGTTTTTAAATTTTTCATCTTTCTTGAGTGCAAAAACGCCTTATATACCAGTTCTCTAGAAACTCGGCACATGTCTTCCCATGTATAGGTTTTATTTTATTTTCTATGCTTGGTTTAGCCTAATCAGAAGAATGCCTTCTTTGTTTTTTTTTGTTTTGTTTTTTTTTGTTCACATTTTTTTTTGTGGATTTATGGGTGTCTGTTGAGGGGATGGATTGAAATTGACGTTGGAGCTGATTTTTTAGAAGATCATTTGGGTACAGGCAGCATCTTGAGGGTAGTCATATTGGAAGGGTTCAGGATTTAACAATTGGGGGTGAGACCATAGAGTGATGTTTCGTAGAAGGGGAAGACAGCCAAGGAAGAAATTCCAGTTTTATTTCTGACGTTTAGCCTTTAAGGAATCCTTTAGCTGCTTCCATTTTTCCGTTTTTTTCGAAAGAGTGTTCAGATCTCATCTTCTGTTTTCCTAGATGTTCTGCATAGTTGGTCGGGGACACACCCTTGGAACTGGTAGAGTGAGTGGGACTGTTTGTGCCTGTACCTATTGTAGCTTGTGTGAAACGAGGCCCAGCTTGTCTGTAGCTTCCCTTTAGCCCTGCCAACGACCTGTCATTCCCACTCTCCCTTCTCCGCAACCGCACAAGCGGCGGGTAAATGATTTTCGGGGAATGGGGCGTAGAGATGGATCTAACCGCTCATTACAGGTGAGACGGAAATAACAGACTCGACTAAATAAGGATTTGAGTCGATGAGGGCCAGAACTCCAGAAGCCTTCTTCTCTGGGTAGGAAAAGGAGAGGCGACCAGTCTCTCCGCACTTCTAGCAAATAGGTCTTCTACCTGTGAAGATGATATATATTCTAGTCAGTTGAGGATGTAGACGATCTATCATTATCTCAAAGCTCCATCCCCGTTCTAATCCTCAGAGGCATAGATAAGCAATCAAGTGCTCCCCGAAGAACCGTGGATGAACCCAATATACTGATACTGTGGTCCTCCGCCTGCTTTCATATTCAGTTCGCAGAATGCGGTCTTTTGTTATCTTGACACAGCTTCACAATCAGCAGGCGTGGGTAACAGTATGTACTACATAAAATAGCGTTTCCCTTTTATGACTCTCTGGGGTTTGTTCCCCAGAGACGGCAAAGTTTTTATGACAGTGTCTTTTTTGGAGCGACAAATTTGCACGAACACTTGTCGACCACAAAGACTGACACAATTCTTTTTTTCAAACTTCCGTAGTTCCTCAGGATTTTCCAAGAGCTCATCTGCTGTGACAAGATTTCTCCAGGAACTCCGTGATGTTGATTTTGAAGTTCGGTAGGGACTTCTAGCAAGAGGGCCTCTCCCGACCGCTACATCTTTGTTGTTATTGTCGTCATTTACTTCTTTTTCTTTGATGAATCTTGGCCTTCTTCGGCCACCATTTTCTTCCCAAATACTTGGCTTTCAAATTTTGGCCTTTTTTGACCACCATACTTTTCTTTAAATTTTGGCTATTGCGGCTACCATACTTTTTAAGGATTCCTCAAGATTGTTACCCTTTTCGGCATCCATATATTTATTTTCATTTTCGTCGGTATTGGCTAATTCTTATTGCTTATTGGATGGGTCTTTTTTTTTTTTTTTTTAGTTCCAAATAGATTTTTCCTAGCCGCCTTTTTTGGCGTCCATTTTTTTTCTTTTAAAACAGTCTTTTTTTTAACATAAAACGGAAACAGAAAATTAAAATATAAATAAAAAAAGATAAATACGAATAAATCACAATAAAAAAAGATTTAACGAGACAAAATGAAAATACAAAAAAGAGTTGTACTTGCAAAAAGGGTTACTTAAAAAAGAAAACTTACGCAAAAGACAGACGAGAAAAAACGATAGACTTAAAGTGGGAATTAAATATACGGTAAAAACAAAAATAAGACAAATAACAATCACAAATCTGGAAATACACAAAAAAAAAACGGTTACACGTGCGAAGACTCAAAAGGAAAAAAATACACAAAGACAAACAAGAAAGAAAGACGTTTAACAACAATAAACAATATATCTCTCTTTTTAAAATAATACAATAGTAGAAATAAAACGATATGCTACAATAAGAAATACGAAACAAGAAATACGTAAAAATAACAAATTTTACAAATGCAAGATGGCCACTGTTAAAAAACAAGTCCGACCAAAAACGAACAAAACACGAAAAATAAAATTAAGAAGAAAGAACGGACAGATTAGACAAAAATAAAGTCTAGCTGGGCGAGGTGTCTAGCGCTCGATTACAGAAAATTAACCGGAAAAATATATTAAAAAAATAACTATAAAATAAGAGAAAATCAAAATATAATAATAAAAGAATAAGAACAACAAATGGTAAAGTAAAAATGGAGGGAAAGTAAAAAAAATGAAGAAATCAAACTCTTGACAAAAACAGTAAAAATGAACATAAGAAAATGTAAATGAAAATGAACCTAAAGTAAAAAAAGTGTTGTAATTCATAAACAGTTTAAAGAGTGGCAGAAATACGTCTGGTGATAATCGCCGGTCGTACACGGCCGGAAAATGAACGAACCTCCGCTATTACCATAGCGAAGAGTTCATCCGGATAATTACCATGAAAGTATTTATAGAAAAGACATAGTGGCAACCTTACGGTGGTTGGAAATTGACTGAAGCCGAGCCGTCAAATACCATTGGTAATAACAGATGAAATAAAGTGTATCTTTTGGAGTGTGAAACGAGAATTTGCACCATAGATAACATATTAACAGACTTTTTGAAAGATACATGAGAATTTCACAAAGGCTGATCACAACTATTTACCCAATGTATGCGGAAAAGAATAGTACCCAAAAACTTCAATCCGGGAATAGTAATGCTACTTTGAAAAATGTAGATAATAAAGACCTTGACATCTATCACACTATCGTATTATTGTCGAACATATAGATTTTTTTCCAAAGAGAACATACAAACGAACATTCTAGATTAAAATCAGCTAAGCTGACAGGCGGGTTTTACGAGTAGGTCTCTATAGTAAACTATATGCAAATTATTAATCTACTAATCGAAAAACAACTGAATATAATCGATTTGTTTAGCTTTAATTGACTATGAAAAGGCCGTTGACTCTGAAGTATACGTGACAGTCACTACTAGAGTAGAGTATTAGTCAAAACACTATAAAGGTTATTTATAATATATATAACTACTTATATATTTAAACTAGAAAAGACATAGCGAAAGCCAAATATAGGGACTAAATATTAAATATAAAAAAGAATGACGCAAACTTGTATATCTCAAAGATAAAAAAATGCCACTAACAGTCGCTCCGGTAGATACAGTTTTTCTTCTTGTGGTAACAACAGACTGAGTACATTTTACGCTTCAAAATGCAGAAGATGGCATAATAAGAGATCTTTTGAAAGATGCATAAGAAGAATTCCACAAAATGATTAGCACAAATATTTCCTGTAGTGATTGACCTCGCGAACGAAAACCGAAGAGTTTACCTAAAATCAACACGAAGTCGACTGAGATGGACTTCATCTCTTTGCTATTGAAGTGTCAAGTCCCGAGTATGTATAACTTTTTTAAACAAAAACATGTGAAACGGAAAATACTGGATTTTGTCATTTCTCTATGTTTCGGTACAAAAATTAGATTTACCACTTGGGAATACCAGGTACTGTAAGATTGGATGTGCTGGTGGTGTAATATATAATCGCTCGAAATTGTTAATCGGAGAGCCGAGTTCCAATTCGCGAGGAGTTCGTTATATAATTATTTACGCGCAAATAGCCCCGGGAAAGGTATTAATCTGCCCATTTTCCTTACGAGCTATGAGTTAATTAGTTAGACTTGTGTCATTAAAATTAATATTATCTAAAATTGATATAATGGAATATGCATACATCTGTTTCTCCCCTCACTGGAATATGATTGGCTGGTGTCCGTCATAAATACCGACGGGCGTGTAGATACGACAGAGACAAGAGTCTTAGTCTGAGAGCTAAGTCTATGACGACGACCACTGGACTACGCCACTGACTATCCTATTGGTCTACACCTATTACCTGCGACTAGGACGAGTACCAGTCGATTACTGCTACTATATTCTACTTGGTTATAGTAGCCAAAACCACTTAGCTACTTCGTTCAAATATATCCGGGACATATCAAAAATAAATTTCTTACAATCTAAAATAAATATTTTCTGGCTTTAAATAACCTGCAAGGGGTTGATAAGCCGTAGAAAACTAATCAATCTTTTCAATTTTAAAAATCAGATTCAATGTTTTTTTAATTCCGTGTATAGGAAACACGCTTTTACTGGGATGTATACTCATCATTTTGCTCTTAGATTAACCGTAATAATACATTACTTCATCTTGCTTAATGACTCTTAGACTAAAATAGGAGCTTAGACTAAAATAGATTCGGAAATAAAACTCGTTAAGAAAATCTTATAATACTTACCTTTTGCACGTGACGGAATCAAGTATTCGGGCTAAAATTACGCAGTTTGATAAACCTAACTTAATGGATTCCAATAAAAATCCTCTTCACTTGAGATTACCGCAGATTGATGGAGGCAGCATGAAATTCTCCAAGCAAATCTCTGCTAGCTTTATTAATTGATAATTTGTTACCAATCTGTATATCGCTTTCTCTTCTCTATCAACATTAAAATCTATCCATAAGGATGGTCTAACAAGCTATCAAACTAATTTATTTTATCTAAGTGTTAGTGTTAGGCTGTTGATATACGTAGGACCACCTAATTATTAGCGAAGGGAATTTCTCAGCCTGTGTTGGCATGCACTCGAAAAGGTTAATTTCAAAATATGCGTAAATGCAACATCTGGGTTTTCTATTTCAGATCATCTTATTGAGATTCTACTTTTGTTTATCGCGAAGGTGTGTTTTTGTGTGTTGAGAACTGTGGAATGGATAACCATGGTCAAATACAAAATAACTAACAGAACTGTCCAACAAACAGAATTGGTAAAGTTTGCAATAAGAAATAACACAAAAAAGAACCGGGCAAAAATAATATAAAGCAAGCAAACAAAATATGCAAGGCAAATTAACAGTAATATGGCAAAGCAACAATAAAATGACAAAACGTTCACAAAGTAAGAATTAGCGTCGACACACAAAAGCAAGTTCAGACAAACAAACAAAGCATTCTGTCTTCAAAACAAGACAGACCGGGACTGAGTCAGAGGAAAACGTGAACTAGCCTATTTTATTAGTTGGGAAAAATCCCAGCATGCATCTGTGTGTTTCTGCCTATAAAAGGTGAGGAGAAAGTATTTTGCAGTCATTCCTACAAGGATTGAAATCAACAATAACACTCAATAAATCGTAGATGTTTCAAATAATCTCCGTTTGCGTTTATCCAATTATTTCCCAGATTATTTTCTGAAAAATCCCAGCATGCATCTGTGTGTTTCTGCCTATAAAAGGTGAGGAAAAAGTATTTTGCAGTCATTCCTACAAGGATTGAAATCAACAATGACCCTCAATAAATCGTAGATGTTTCAAATAATCTCCGTTTGCGTTTATCCAATTATTTCCCAGATCCTTTTCTGAAAAATCCCAGCATGCATCTGTGTGTTTCTGCCTATAAAAGGTGAGGAGAAAGTATTTTGCAGTCATTCCTACAAGGATTGAAATCAACAATAACCCTCAATAAATCGTAGATGTTTCAAATAATCTCCATTTGCGTTTATCCAATTATTTCCCAGATCATTTTCTGAAAAATCCCAGCATGCATCTGTGTGTTTCTGCCTATAAAAGGTGAGGAGAAAGTATTTTGCAGTCATTCCTACAAGGATTGAAATCAACAATAACCCTCAATAAATCGTAGATGTTTCAAATAATCTCCGTTTGCGTTTATCCAATTATTTCCCAGATTATTTTCTGAAAATAGATTAAAGACACACTGTAATTTATTCAAGGGAAAACGCATTCATTTGCATCATTTCTAATCTTCATTTTATTTATGTCTTTGTGTTGTAGAAGTATTGTATATATGTATTTTATGTATTTTCGTCCTCTGTTTTGCAGACTTTGCGGGAACAAGTGGGGCGGTTATTGGGAATAAGTGGTGGAAGAGGCTTAAGGATAGCATTAGGACTTTCATCACCGAATATAGCCAACGAATGGCCCTAGATAAGGCAAACGAGGTGAAGTCTTTTAAAGATACTCTTTCCCGGGCGGAGGCTTCGAGAATTCTATAGGTTTAGCCAGACAGGTGAGGCCAGCAGACGCTACCAGGATCAGGTAGTTAGACATAGGTTAAACAATATGTATGAGGAAGTGGTGAATATTAACGCAGAAGTGCATAAGGAAGAGTTCCGATTGATATATTCGGGAGATCAAGACCCCGAAGGGGTAAACTCTAAGACTGACCAATGACATGCGCGGGGTGTTTTGGTGGCATTTCGAGAGGAGTTTTACCAAGGTACCTGGTCTCTGTGGCGACAGGTTTCGCAGCTATTTCGCTGACTTTCCTCGGCTGAGCCGATTGAAGTGGCTAGCTACGAGAGTGAGATCACGGAAGACGAAGAGGGTCGGCAGTGGCAAGTCTCCGGAACTTGATGGTCTGCCCTACGAATTGTACTTGAGGTTGTCGCACATCTATGTTCCGATTTTGATTGTTGTGTTCAACAACTGGTTCCAGCAGGGGTTCCGTCCCCGACCGAATCTCCAGTGGTATGATCATACGATTGAAAAACAGCAAGGGTAGTGGGACGGGATTTAGATGATTATAAGTCCATAACTCTTAGCAGAGTTATGGACCTATAATCATCTAAAGAGTTAAAGATTTTGGCCATGATCATAACGGAGCGTACCAGTCACTTGCCGAGAGTTTGTTGGGATATATATATATATATATATATATATACATATATATGGTGCGATGGGTAAATTGTCGCCATTTTATATTTTTACTTTCGCGCATGCGCGTTGTTTTTGATTTTGTCGACTGCACTGTATAGTAGGGTCAGTTGAGCATCGCCTGTGAGAAAAAGAGCGCCACGAAGCAATTCACTGAGACAGAAATGTGGGAACTGCATGTTGTACTGGTTGGCATTCACGGCAGAAGCTGAAATACAAGCATTTCAGAGTGTTTGGATATCAATCTGAGGAGAGTGCAGAGGATCCGGTCAACATTATGGTGTTTGGATTGATCACGAGTGATGGCCAGGTTATACTTCCATTCATCTCCCACAAGGCCTCAGACTCAACACGGAGGCCTACATCAAATGTCTTGAGTGGGTAGTGCTATTATGGTTCAAGAGGGTGGATGACCGGAAGATCTTATGTCTAGCAACGGGACTCTGCACCATACTACACAAACAGGAGAACCCAGTTGTGGCTCTCAGACAATTTCTTCGATCACATCACCCCTTTACATCTGGCCGCCTAACTACCCAGACTGCAACCTCATTGATTATTATGTGCTGGATGCAGTTGAGCAACAAACCAACAAAACTCCTTGTAACACCAAAGATAAACCGGAGGCAAGGCTTATAGCAGCATTCATCGACTTAAACAAGGAGACTGTCCAGAAGATATGCAGGAGATTCCGAAGTCGCTTGCAGGCCATAGTTGAAGCCAATGGCGATTTTATTGAATAAATTCACTCTTTAGTATTTCAAGATATTTTTGTGTGATTCTGGAAAATATAAATGAGATGTCCGTGTTATTTTTATTTTTAGACGACAATTTATCCATTACACACACATATATATATATATATAATTATTATTTATAAAAAAAATTATAACATAAGTATGTTATAAAATCACTACAAAAATAGCCATTTTGTTTCAACACACTCTGTGTCTTATCAAGATACTTGTATATATATATATATATATAATTTGACCTTGTCTACCGACCGCTCCTTTGTGGCCGAGTCGGTTAAGGCACGTCAGCTTAAATGACGGTTCCGTATAGGATGCAGGTTCGAATCCAGTTTTCTATGAAAATTTCTCGGACATTCAGGCCGGTAAATGTTATTTAATACTGTTTATTATAAACAGAGCATTTACTTAAATACTTGTTTCTATAAAAAAGAACGTTAAACATAAAAATGTCTTTATAAATATATATATTACTTCTAATTAAATTGTTGTTGAACAGTTCGTATTTTAAACAGACGCCTCATTCTTATTTTTTAAACAGTGTGTCTTACGTCTATCGATCTGCACATTCGAGAAATGTTGTTAAAGGAAATTTGTTCTCTGGTTGTGAGAGGAAAGTACCGTTTGATCTGGCGTACTTTACTGCTCGGTCATTTAAGAACGTCGCAGTAAGCAAGACTCTATTTTCCCTTTTTATAAGAAAGGCACTTCCTCTTCAACCAGTTTAGTCTTCCCGAGAGCCGATAACTGGGAGATTTCCTATCCGAAACGAAGACAAAACATTTTCTGACGACTTAACGGATTTATTTTAAATCCGATATTTTTATTACTTCAAAACGTTTTTTTTTTGGTTGATACTTCCTATTTGAAATAGACGCCCCGTTTTTATTTATTAAACATGGTCTGTTACGTTATATCAGCCTGCGCATTCGAGATATCTAAATCAAGAAATTACTTTCTTCGGCAGTTTTATAAAAATAAAGAAATATATATATACATGTATATATATTATGAAATGGACAAAGTCCGACGATTATTTTACGACATTTTTTATGTTTATACGTTCTTTTTATAGATACAAATATTTAAGTAAATGCTCTGTTCATAATAAACAGTATTAATGTCATTTACCGGTTTGAATGTCCGAGAAATTTTCATAGAAAATATGTGTCATTGAGCAGATATGAATGTACGAGAGAAAATCATGGAGAATTGTAGTTTAAAAACAGTAAACTTGACCTTGCTAGCCGAAACGCTCCACTGTGGCTAAATCATTAAAACACGTCAGGCTATATGACGGTTCCTTATAGGATACAGGTTCGATTCCTGTCGGAGGACGCATATTTTCTATGAAAATTTCTCGGACATTCAGGCCGGTAAATGTCGTTAATACTGTTTATTATAAATAGAGTGTTTACTTAAATTTTTCTTTCTATAAAAAGAACGTATAAACATAAAAAATGTCTTTTTTTAATTTTTTTATATATATATATATATATATATATATATATATATAGAATATATATATATATATATATATATATATAGATTACATTCTCATTTTATGATAAATAACTCTAGGGTATAAAATAATTCTATGCAATGTGGAGATCATCGGCAAATTTATAACGCCGTTCGGACGCCTCGCGGCAAACATGTTTCATTATTGTACGTCCTCGATTCGTTCTGCAGATTTATATGAGGCAACAAAATGCCACACTTCTTTGCTCATTCTTTTTCCCCAATGCCAACAACGTAGTTATTATGTTTTATTCTACTCAAAAGACTCAATTTATTCATTTCTTTTATTCTCGAACAGCAGCTATCCCGTTCATAATAGCTGCATTTACTTTGGAAAATGGCTTGCTGCTCTTGAAACCACGTTGCATATAATTCCTTTAATATATACAAGTACTTGCAGCCTAGTAGATGCTAGTAGTGTAAAGGTTATAGGCACAAGATGTAAATTCATCGTGCCATGTTCAATTTCTGCTCGTCTCTTTTAGCGTTCACTTTGCATTAATGACCTTGGAATAAGCATGAATCCATCTATCTCTAGCTATGGATTAAATAACAAGGCAGGCTTGAGGTGGCAACTATTGCCTTGAGGTGGCAACTACTCAAGGAGAAGGAAATTTGAATTCAACCTGAAGTGGGATAGCTTCCGTCAGAATATCATGCCTGTAACACACTATTACAGCTTTGGCCGCGGGGCATGGTGTGCCCCTACGACCCTAGTAGTTTACAGGGCCCGTGATGTGACGATGGTTGGTAGTTAAATTTCTGAGAGGCGCCATTTTTTTTTTACATTTGCTAAGCTTACATTACAAATACTCAGCTGGAGATCGGGCCCGAAGAACACTCCGTATTGGATGGTTCAGTCAGTTCAACTAAAGCACCAAACTTGTTAAGGTTAATCTTGTCCCCTGTCACCCTTTCGTACCGTTCAAGCGCCTTCTGTACCAGTTCAGTGTCGCCGCAGCACGACACGAAAATGGATACGTTTTTCGGCGTACGCTCGAGAAACTCCAGCGACAGCGATTCCACACGGGAACGGATTGCAGGCCCTGTCCTTTACCTGGCGAAGGAGGGACTCCAACACCAAAAGGTAAAGTAGGGACGACTGCAGACAAACCTGTCGTAACGACCGTGACTGCTTAAAAGCGCGTGATCGCTTTCCGTTCACCATTTGCTAAACTTACATTCAGTCAGTTATGGGCCCTGCGTGATACACGTTTAGGCGATCATGTATCTTTTGATACATGACTGACGAAGAAGATTTTTTTCCCGCAGTAGCTTGTCATTTCTTTGTGCGGTAGACCAGTTGCCATCTAAGGCTATATGACCCGGACTGTCCTGCTATTTACCCATAGATACGGGGAGAAGAAGAGGATTCATACCTTTCCCGAGATTATCGACTGGCTCTCCGATTCCTCAATCCGAGCCGCTATCCATTACCCCACCGTGCCTCCTCAAGCTTACATTACTAAATCCTAATCTAGATTAGGAAAAATTTAAAAACAAATAATTGACTACCTTGAAAGTGAGCATTGAAAACCGATCCTTGTTTCTTCGTGTACGTTTCACCAATACAAGTTTTGAGTTATAGGATTACAGTTGAAATGGAAATGTTGAATTGTGTGATATGAATGGAAGAGAAATTGGTAGAAGATGAATATTATGCGGATGAGGAGAAAAGATAACGAATATCCCTTGACTTGGAGAGGTGAAAAGAGAAGTGTTCAGGGAAGCCCCGACACGGTAGTCTCTTCCACAAAATGGCAGTTCCTGAAAAAAAAGGGGGCTAACGTCCACATCACGTTGAACCACCGGTGCAACGTTGAGACTAGTCGCTACCTAGATGGGTGACCCCTCCCTTCTGGATATCAGATGATATAAGCTTCGATATACGGGTGGTATAATGGATAACAGCTCGTATTTGGAAATCAGAGAGCCGAGTTCCAATTCCAGTTGGGTTCGTTATATTCACGTACGCGCAAATACCTTTGGGAAAGGTATAAATTCACCTCTTCTCCTCCCCGCTATGGGTTATATAGTAGAACTTGTACCAGTAAAGACTTATTATCTCCAAAAGATCTTTTAATCTAAAAATATTTTCTGGCTTTAAAATTAATTTAATTTAAAATTAAAATTAAATTAATAAAATGATTTTTAATTTAAATAAATTAAATAAAATTCAAATAAAATTAAAGAATAATTTAATTAAAATTTTAAGTCCTGTCAAAAGTTGATAAGCCGTAAAAACAAATTAATCTGTCAATCAATGCTGGAAAAAAAATTGTTTGAGGTTAACTTTCTCCTTAAAATTTGACACACAGACGAAATTAATGTTGATTCGATACCATGGAAGGATGTGAAAATTCGCATAGCTAAAGCCTTGGTCACCTTGAATAAAATGGATGTAATCTGGAAATCTGATCTACTAAACAACCTCAAACGGAGCTTCCTTCACGCCTCTGTAGAATCGGTTTTAATGTATAGTGCCACTGCCTGGACATTATCTAAAACCTTAGATTCTAAGCCTGATGGAACCTACACTCAGGTGATAAGAGCTATGATTAACCCTATGAATGTCCCAGAAACCCACGACACCCAATCTCAATAGGCATCACGTTACACGTCCAACCATTTTCCATACATTCGGCACGTAGTGACTCGTACCGGTTTTTCTTTAGTTCGTGGGCCTCCACCCTGTTCTCTTCCCAAGGGAATGTTTGTTCTATTAGGAAGACAGTCTTTTTAGAGTCGGACCACAACACAATGTCGGAACGCTTGTCTGTCTGTGCAATGTGTATTGGAAATTTTAAGGATATCATTAGATCCACTGAAACCTTCCAAACATTGGCACCCCTCAGCAGTTTTATATTCGGGGTTGTTTGTTTTTTCTTTGCAGGGAATTCCCCTTCCTTATGGAATTCAATCTTAGTTTCCTTAGTTGCCACAAGCTGTTGATTTGCTGTCTCACATTGTGTTCCTATTAGATCCCTTATCACCTCTAATACCTTGTTGTGTCGCCACGTGTACATATGGAGCGAATGTGGACAAGCGGAAAGCACATGACGCAAGGTACCTCGGTCTTTTTGACACGAAAAACAGAGATCTGTATCTCTGTATGCCCACATTTTCAGGTTTGTTTCATTTGGGAGAAGATCGTATGTAGATCGAAGAAGGAAAGATATCGCCAATGGTTCCAACGCAATTAATGAATGTATATATATATATATATATATATATATATATATATATATATATATATATATATCTGTTTAAATGTTATTTTTAAATGGCTACTCATATTTGAGTAGATGGTATGTTTTTATTATCTACTTATGAAAAAGTATATTTATTTACATCTTCCGACCTGAGTATTTCGAGATATCTTGTTAGAAAAATCTTTCAATGAATATTTCGAGAAATCTTATTTGATTAGGAAGACCTACGTGGCCCAGTTTGTCTAAGGCAGATCGAGTGACGGTTTCATTCGTAGGTTCGAATCGTGTCTCGCTAACTTTTTCCCTTCATGAAGCATCAGACGTCTTTCTGTCTCTACTCGTAAGGCGTGTAAGCGTGTCCCCAACGAAGCCAAGTAACTTTTTGCTGATAGAATGAAACAACGTACAGCATCTTGCAAATTCGTGTCTATAGATTATTGGCGTCTTTGCAAGAGTGTGCGAAACAACAGCAAATATTCAATCCATCAATTCGAATTCCTGACATCTACAGCTGACAAAGTTGAATGCTTTGTTCGGAAATTCTCTTCCAACTCAACACTCTACTCTTTTGTAGTACCCACACTTGTTTTCCCCAATAGGACAGAGATCCTACTGAGTGATATGCGCATAACCCCGTCACTGGTTTCAGATATCATTTCTAAATTAGACTCCCATAAAGCAAGCGGATCCATTTCTCGCCAAACTCTTCAATTATTGACTTGCTTCTGCCTGCTTTTCAGCTTGTTGCATATCCTTTTCTGTAGTTCCTGTTTTTAAGAACTCTGGAGAACCTTCTGAACCCTCTAACTATTAGTCTCCTAATGCTTTTCAGCAAAGTATTCGAGGCTTTAATCAAAGCTGAAGTGGTTTAACACCTTTCCTCTCACAACCTGACAAACAATATGGCTTCCATTTTGCCAGATCTACCGCTGATGTGTTAATGGCCCTCACTGAATATATATTTCAAGCTCTTTATAATAATGATGAAGCCCGAGACGTTGCTCTGGATATCTCGAAGGCGCTTGACAGGGTTTGGTCCGCTGGTCTTCTACGTAAGCTCCAGGGTTACGGTATTACTGGGTAACTATTTGATTTAATCCCATCATTCCTGTCAAATTGTGAAATGAAGGTCGTTTTGAATGGAATCACTTCCAGATCTTTTCACACGAACGCGAGTGACCCCAAAAGTTCTCTCCTGGGTTCTATGTTGTGTCTGATGATCAATGATCATCCTGATGTCATCAGTTACCAAGCAGGCATGAATGATGATGACACTACCATTTCCTCCTGTCTCAATAGCAAATCCGCCAGATTCGTCAATGTTAACCTGGCCGTTGCTCTTGAAAAGGACTTCCAATCTGTGGTTAACTGGGGACAGGAAATGGCTCGTAAATTCTAATACCTCCAAAACTAAACTGCTCTCATTTAACCACTATCAAGAATCTTTTCTGTCCGCCATGAAGCATGGCTAATACCAGACTTATGGAAAGCAACACACTACATGTTCTTGGCCCCACTTTTTCAAATGACTTCAAGTGGAACGACTTTATCGAATCAATAGCCACTTCTACTGAAAGGAAATTTGAGTCCCTGGGTCGTATCAGAAGGTTTTTCTCGACAAAGACATCTTGCACATTTACAAATCTACCATTCGTCCGTGAATTGAATACTGTTGCCATATCAGGTCTGGTACTCCTGCTACTCATCTCGAGGTACTTGACAAAATCCAAAGAAGGATCTTCTATGTCATCGACCCTGACTCGATCTTCCGACTTCAGTCACTTTCTTACCGACGTGACGTGGCTTCCCTCTGTCTTTTCTATACAAATATGTTTATGGCTACTACTTTGACGAGCTTTTTTTCCTGGTGCCGGTCTACGTGAGTTTAAGTATGTTAATAGACTGACATCTAAGTCTCATCCTTTTATTGTTGAATTAGTTAAACGTAACTGCCACTTCTACTCCAATAGTTCCTTTTCTCGCACTTCACGCCTGTGGAATTCTCTTCTGTTTCCTTGCTTCCCTGATAACTGAAATCTTCAAAAATTTAAATGCAACGTGAATCACCATCTTCTATCTTCTTCAATCCCGTTCAGCTTTTATCCTTTCCTCGGTTCTGCTTACCCAGTCTTTTCTCCCATCTGCAGTCTCTGTAACTCCCTGCGTGCCAGTGGCATTACCGCCTTGCCTGAGATGAAATGATTAAAAAAATCATTTTAATTTGTGTTTTAAAAATTGAGGCTAGAAACGATTTTAAATTGTCTTCGCAATTGATGGTGAAATAAATAAACTTCTATGTTAAATCTGTGTTTTGTTATTTTTAACACAAGAATTTTTTTTGCAACACACGTTAGCGTGTTGCAATCCTTTCAGAATTTAATATTGTTGAATTTATCGCTATTATTTTTTTTGTCGAGATTTACAAACACTAGGTTTCGTTCGATTTCGCAAAAAAAAAAAAAATCGATGAAATTTAAATAAAATTATTTGTTTGAAAAATACTTTGACAAAAACCCTATTTCGCAGTTTTTACCAACACAAGTAAAACCAACTGTAGTTTGTACCCATGACCTGTTTGCACTTCTCCCCAACATTTGATTTCAATCGGTCAATGTATGGCTATTTTAGAAGGTGCGACGGGCGGACGAGAGGAGGTCACAGAATTTTATATATATATATAAAGATAAATTATCTGCCTTCATAATAATAAAAATATTAACGGCCAAATAACCTGGAGGTCTATTTTACTGAGACCGGTAAAATAATAGCTTCTTCCTCAATGGGACAACAAGACTGAGTAAATAACGTAGCTTTTTATAGAAGAGACGGGCAATTTGGATTAACAAAAAAAAAAAAATAATGAGAGTATAAGTGAATTGATAATTTATGCAAAGGCCAAACGACTGTCTGATTTGGCGCTAAATATTCTTGCTTCGATTTATTTTGTATTAATTTATGTTTATTTTGTGTATTCTCTTTTAAAAACAATATGCATTTATGTAGAGACCGACTGAGGCTTTAAACGAATTATTTCTATTTATATCTATAACAATTACACACGTCATGAACTATTTGTTTAACGAACAGAGCTAAAGAACGAACAATCTTTGTATAAAGTGACCCCATTATCAAAAGGAATCGTTCATTGTAATCACAGATAATGTTATCAAGCGAACACTGCTGTAAAAATCAGTCAACTCCATACACTCTGCTTAAAATTTAATAAAAATCTCAACAGAGCTGTTACGTGACATCTGCCCTTCTTTACGGCAGCGAATGTTGGACGATTTCCTCAAAGATGAAGAAGAGACTCGAGGCGACGGAGATGTGGTTCTACAGAAGGATGATAAGGATATCATGGACCCAGCGTGTGAGCAACGTTGAGGTCTTAGAGAGGTTGCAAATATATATAAGGCTTATACTTAATATCAGGAAGAAGCAGCTGAAGTTTCTGGGACCCATAATGAGGAAGGAGGGCCTGGAGAATCTGATACTCACAGGTCGAATAGAGGGAAAGAGGTACAAGGGAAAAGAACGCGTGACATACCTGGCGGGCTTAAGAAAGTAGATGTCAGAACGTGGCCTGGGGGAGGAAGCAGAAGGAAGGAACTTGTTGAGAGCTGCAAGGGTTAGAGGGGGGTGGAGAGCTATGATCGCCTACGTCCTGAAAGGGCATGGCACATAAAAAGAAAAGTCAATATATTCCGTGCTAATTTTGTATAATGTTAAATTCTTTATAGCAATGTTTTTAATTGTCCTCTCCTAGTTTTTAAACTGTACCTGGGGGGGGTACTGTTCACGTTTGGAATCCAAGAACTGTAGAGATTATTTTCATTAGAACAGTTCTTGTCTTGGAGCTAATAATTGAAGAAAGTACAGAAATGTAATGGTAAACGCGCCCGTAATAAGACAGAGTGTCAAAAGGACGGTTTTCGTTCCATTGACACCATTTTTTAAAACTACCTTTACTCTTCGACAATGTTTCTTCTTTTAAAAAACTGGTAACATTAAAAGTATATTGTTTACATTTTTCTCCTCTCGCTTAATGTTATCTACCGTTTATTCTTATCTAAATATCTATGTTTCATGTTGAACCTAAAAAAAATAGCCTCGCTGGGTTTTCATCAAGCGCTTATATCTATAGATTTACGATCTGATTTCAATTAATTCGTATCCTTACTCTCGCTATATATACTGCCATCTACAGAGAGACTGTTTCGCAGTATCACAGACGTCTGGTTGCCCCTAGGATCGAAAGCCGGCGGAATTGGCTTTAGTCAGATATTCTACCCCTAAGCCGTTGGCGCGCAGCAGGAACGAAGGTGAATTTAAGCGTACTTATTTTTAGATAAACACGCCGGTGACTGAGAGAACTCGATTCGTTTTATCAAAGAGTCTTGTATATATATAGTTTGGTTAAAGACCAACGAATATTTATGGTTGAGGATTTTATTTTTCTATATTTTTTTTATTTTTTTATATTTTTTCATTTTTCTATATTATTTCTATATTTCGGATCAATTTTGTGGTTTCAGGTAAATATGTAATTATTAATTACCATTATCATTAACCGTTAACAAGCACTTGTTTTTTTGCTGTTTAGTTTCCAGGTAATACATTAGTTAACATGCAATGTCTGTCTTTTTTTTTCTTTTTTTTTTTTTTCATTTATAGTTGTCGGAAAATACTAAGTATGTTTGTTTCTAAATTGGATGGCAATTTATTGATGGTGACTTGTATGTTTTTTTACGCTTAATACTTATAGTAAGTTGTAGCTAATTTTTGCAGTTTATATGATATAGCATTTTTGTATTATTGGTAAGGATTTGCCGGATTTCTTCGCTGTTTTTCCGTTGACTTGGTTGGTGATATGTGATTTAATTTAGTTATTATTATATAAATGACAGGTTAAACGGCGTGATAAAGTGTTTTTGTAAAACCGATATATGTGTTGTTTGAATTATTTTACAAAACATCTATAATATATATAATTAATTAGTGTAAACGAGACATTGCTGCCTAAATATACTACACACACACACACATCTCACACATCTCTCTCTCTCTCTCTCTCTCTATATATATATATATATATATATATATATATATATATATATATATATATATATATGTATGTATGACAATTAAAAGAGAAATTAATTCATTAAGACGGAAATTTACTGAATGTCTCTAATTTCGAAATCTTTACAGTAAATATACGTCTAAGATTATGCAATATATATATATATATATATATATATATATATATATATATATATATATAAAAAAATCCATCCCCAACATATTTATAGAAAAAGCAAGTATAATAGCCTCATCCAGGATAAAAATAAGAGAAGCACTAATAATAAAAAAGAAAACCCAACACTCAATGACATTAACTATGAACACGGCCACAATGTGCTGACCGTGTTCGGAAATAGAAAACCGAAAAACATTCCCATCACTCTAGAAACATATATAAAAATGTACACTTCAGTTAAAAATAAAAACAAATAGAATATCCGAAGGCACTTGGATATATAGAACATTCGGCAGTTTTTATACACTTTATGTTCAGGAATGAAATCACTTATATGATGTTATAATCTAGAAAATGTTACTGAATGAGGAATAACCAAAACGGAGATTTGAAATGGAAATGGTAATCTTTATAACATCAACAAAATACAATACTCGCCAGCGGCGTTATGTAGGTAAACCACTGCTGCTGGTGGACTACTTAAACAGCATATTACCCCCACTTACAATAGTGTCCAACGTATTTATGAGGATCGTGGTATACTCATTAGTGTTCATAGGAACGGAATATAACATATGAACACAAGAAAAATTGAATAAAAAGATTAGTCGTCTTTAATGAAACCTCTATAAAAGAGGGATTGCTGTTCAAATGAACAAAATAGATAGATAGATAGATAGATAGATAGATAGATAGATAGATAGATAGATAGATAGATAGATAGGAGAATTTTGAAAAAGTTACCTTGACATGCCTCACCGATGAACTAGTGTCATCAGTAAAATAATTTTATTTCACATGCTGATGTCCTCGGGACATCCGTGAAGGAGATGGAAAAAATTTCCAAGATGGAAAAAAATTCAAAATTGTTTTATATATTTTCTACTACGTTCGGTTTCTCGTTCAAGTTTATATTTTCTCTCTGTCTCTTTCTCTCTTTCAAACACGCACACACACACACACATTCACCATTAGATATCGGCTGATATCTCGATAATGATATCGTTCGGCGTCATGAGATATTTCCTCCCATTTGTCAACTATTTAGGGTTTTTTCTTCTTTATTACTGATTTTGAACATTGTCATCCACACATATAAACACATTCCTATCACACGCACAGTCGTGTACATCTATAGATAGATATGTATGTGTGTGTGTGTGTGTGTGTGAGTGTGTGTGTGTGTGTGTGTGTGTGTGTGTGTTCCATGTTAGAAGCTTGCATCGAAGCACAATTGCTATTCACAAAATATATGCAATAATTACGTATGAAGGAAAATATGAAAGAAAGAGTGAAATAAAGAAAAAAAGAAATAAAGGAAGAAGAAAGAAAAAGAAAAGAAAGCGTAAAGAAAGAAAGCACAAAAAGTGATGAACAATGATCACAAAACAAAATAAAGAAGCAAAAAGGAGGGAAAATTATGAAAGAGGACAAGAAAGAAAGAAACAAACAAACAAACAAAGAAGAAAAGAAAGAAAGGAAGAAAGAAAGGAAGAAGGAAGGAGGGAAAGAAAGAAAGAAAGAAAACATATCGATGAGAAAACTAAACAAAAGAGAAACAAAACGAATGACTTACGTAAGAGAATAAGAAAGAAAGAAAGAAGGAAAGAAAGAAAGAAAGAAAGGAAGAAAGAAAGAAAAATGAAAGTAATAAAGAAGGAAAATAGAATAAAAGAAAAGAGATAGTGGTAAGAAAACAAAAAAGAAACAAAGAAGAATAAATTAATAGAATAAGAAAGAAAGAAAAAGAAAGAAAGAAAGAAAGAATGATGGAATGGGAAAAGAAAGAAAGAAAGAAAGAAAGAAAGAAAGAAAGAAAAAGTAAGATAAAAGAAGGGAAGAGAAAAGAAAGTAGAAAAGAGGAAAAAAATAGTGATGAGAAAACCAAAAGAAAAAAAAACAAAAAGAAATAAATTACATAACAACGAACAACGAAAGAAAGAAAGAAAGAAAGAAAGAAATTTGGGATGAAGAAAGAAAGAAAGAAAGAAAGAAAGAGCACAGAAATAGGAAAAGAAGAAAGCAGGAAATGACGTAAAAGGAACGAAATAAAAAAAAAAGGACAGAACAAAGAAAGAAAATTGGAAATATATTTCGAAAAGCGATTGCGTCTGAAATGCTTACATTGAGACCATAACATTATTTCTTTTACAACTAACGTAATGACATTACTGTTTGTTGGCTAGCTGACTAGCTGCTTCGTCGGTCTTGTATAGGAATGCTATAATAGGGAAGGCTTCGAGCGAGCTACGCACGCATTTATACGCGAAAAAAAAAATGAATGAAAGAAAGAAAGCGAGTATGTATTTCTGTATAAAGCTGAGGCCAATAGAGTCCGTAGCGTCGGCCATGTTAACTGACAACCACACACCACCGGTAAGGGCGGAGAGTGTACGAAGGGCCGTAATGGAGTGTAGTCTTTCGTCGCCCTATCGATCGATCGAAGCAAGATTGAGTGAGACAAGCTGACTTCGATATCTTTAAACCAAGCCGACTAAGCCATTGAACGATCGGGCGATTGAATATGACCATATCTCTCTTTTCTCGCTTCCCGACCTTGTCTCTCTGTTTTACGAGCGATTCCTCGTTGACTTTTTCTCTTTCGCTCTCGTCTCACATATATATATATATATATATATATATGTGTGTGTGTGTGTGTGTGTGTGTGTGTGTGTATTCTTCACTAATTCAGTGTTGGATGAGCGGAGTCTAAAAGAAAGAAAGGTGAGGTGTTATTGAGCGTCATCGCTTCTTTTTTTTCTTTCCTTTTATCTGTTTTCTCTTTCTTTTTTATTTTTACTTGTCTTTCACTTTCTCGCTCTTTTCTTCTCTGTCTGTGTTTCTATTTTTTCTGTCTTCACTGATTTGAAAAGAGAGACGGGAAGACCAAGAACTGAGAAAGAGAGACGGTCCTTGTACATGAATAAATCCCGCGGTTTAAAACAGAAATCGTAAAGAAATGAAGGAAATAAAATATGCTCGTTTTCTAAATGATACGACATGGCAAATAATGAATTAATAATAATAATAATAATAGATAGATATATAGAGAGAAAGAAAGAGAGAGAATAAAGTGAATAAAAACAAGGAAAGAAACAGATCTCAAGAAGAGTTGAAGATGAAAAATGAAAAGAAAGAGATAGAATCGATCGTCCCAGAAAGTTGTCTCTGACCTCTTTATTTTTCTCATCTTCGTTTGTTTTCATTTTTTCTCGTTCGCTTTCTCCAATCTTCCTTTTTTCTCTTTCCAATCGACAGTTGAAGGAAAAGAAAAAAAGAAAGAAAGAATGAAAAGAAAAGAAAAGATATGGAAAATAAATTAAACCTAGGAGAAAACGAGGGCGTAGCAATGACGTCAAACGCAGAAGATAAGAAAAAGACGACAGAGAAAGAAACGAAATTTATGATACGTATTTCTTTCTTCTTTTTTTTTCCTTTTTTTTTTTTTGGTTGATAGAGAAAGAGGAGAAGTAGGAGGAAGATGAAATGTAGCAGTGTTAGGGGGAAACGGAGAGACGTCGTAAGAATCTGGAGAGAGAATGTGGAAGATATTGAGAAAGAGTTGTAGGAGGAGAGAAGCGACGTGACAAGCGTTCTTGGGAAAACGGAGGAAGGGGAAAAAGAATGAGAAAGAAAAGCGAAACGTTCCATCTGGATTGTATGCGCGTGTGTGTTTGCAGCGGGAAAGAAAAAGGGAGGACAGAAAGTAAAAGAAGAACGGGCAAGGAGAGAGGGGGAAGAGGGAAAGATGTAATATGCGTAGAGGAAGTATGGCATCAACCAAGAAGAAGAAGAAGAAGAAGAAGAACGTAATAATAATTCAGAAGGTGGAGGAAAAGTAAGAGTAGATAGGTGGAGCAGGTTCGCTTTGTAGAGTGGTCTCTGTCGATATTACGCTTTTACGTACATCTTTTGTCGGTTTGAGCGGGAAAAATACGCTGACGAACACACGGTCACAACGCAGTGCGTGAACAAAATCCCTCATAAATAAACCAACACGCAATATTATACATAACGTAGACACACCAACTAAAGAGTATCGAGCGGCAGTTGCCCATTAAGTAAAGACGTTGTTTTATTTATTCTATTTTATTTATTTATATATTTCCTACCCATTAAATCGGTTGTGGCTCATCAAATAAACACGTACGGGTTAAACCAATTGCGTTCACATAAAAATTTCAGGACATTATGCAGGATTCTTATAAGCTTTCCCAGAAGCAGAACGAAATGCAATCAATCATATCGTATTTTTGTAAAATTTTTGTTTGAAGTAAGCGTTAGTATTTCTGGTTTGAGATGAATACTTCGCTTATAATTTATAGGTTTTCAGATCTTTTTTATTGCTTATTTTTTTTGGTAATGACGGAAATATCTATTGTTAATATGGCTGACTCAAATCGCTGTCCTAAAAAAAAAAAAAAAAAACGAGGGCGTGCTGAAAAGTTTTCGGCTTGACCCACTTCACAAAATATGACCAAATGATTAAATATCAGATGTTCGTTTGAAGGATATTCTGATTAGTCCCAGATCTTTTCATCAACCCCTAATAATGCAATAAATATCTAAATATAGGGGTTGCTGAAAACTTCTTGGCCCTACTAAGAAGCTCTTCCTCCCAAATATTATGCCATCTTGCTAGATTTTGGTAAATGGTCGGGTCTACAATTTTTCAGCACTCCGTGTATATACCGTAAATTCTTGATTTAACGCCCAGGGCGCTTATTGAAAAAAAAAATCTCGTTTGAAGTGGGGAGGTAACTCAAGAGAGACGCTAAATCGAATGGTGTGTTTATTTAAAAAATGCAATTTTTCGCCATTTTTATTTTTTATTTATACAACTACAGAGTGCGATGGGTAAATTGCTGCCATTTTATATTTTTAATTTCGCTCATGCGCGTTGTTTGTTTTTTATTTTGTCGACTGCACAGTATAATGGGGTCAGTTGGGCACCATCTGTGAGAAAAATAGCATCTTGACGCAATTCACTCCGCCAGAAATTTAGAAACAGCATGCTATACTGCTGGGTATTCGAAAACGAATATTTAAGAGTGTTTGGATGTCAATCTCAGGACTGTGCAGAGCATTCAGCAAGAGTTGGATGAGTCTAATAGTGATTACGAAAGTACGGCAGCTTCAAAAACTCACTCTGATCGTTTTGATCAGAAAAGAACTCCCGAATTTGATGGTGAGGGCCTCAGACTCAACACAGAGGCCTATATCAAGGGCCTTGAGGTGATAGTGCTGCTCTGGGTCAAGAGGGTGGCTGCTGGAAGACACTATGTCTGGCAACAGGAATTTGCACCAGTCATGACTGCGGTTGTCAGACAATTTCTGCAACCACATCACCCCTTACAAATAGCGACTTAACTCCCCAGAGTGCAACCACCTTGATTATTATGTGTGGGGCTCAGTTGAGAGAGAGACCAACAAAACTCCTTGTAACACCAAAGATGAAATGAAGGCAAGGATTATCGTTGCATACCCCAACAGAAATAAGGAGACCGTCCAGAAAAGTTGCAGAAGATTCCGAAGTCGTCTGAGGGCCGTGGTTAAAGCCAATGGTGATTTTATTGAATAAATTTACTCTTTAGTATTTCAAGATATTTTTGTGTAATCTTGGTAAATATATCTGTTAAAATGTGATGCCAGTTTTATTTTCATTTTTGCGTCATTTAGACGACAATTTATCTATCGCACTCTGTATAAGATGTACACGAGGAAACAAAAAAATGATCTGTCACATTTAACACAAATATAGTTTCATTATATCGTTCAAAGTCTTTTTAATATCAACATCTTCATCATCCTCAGTGTCCACATTTATATCTTTCGTAACACAAATATAATAATTTAGTCGAGAGGGGTGCTTATTTTAGATTCCTTACGAAAGTGAGGCGATTATTCTCGAGGATCCGCTAAATCGAATATTTAAGGCATATATATATATATATATATATATATATATATATATATATATATATATATATATATATATTCTATTATTTATATACATATTTATATATATATATTCTATTATTTATACACACACACACACACACATATATATATAAATATAATATAAAAAGGCTAAAACGCTAATATTCCATGGTTATAATTAGAATCGTAATCACGATCCAATTCATCAAACCTACAAATTCAAAAAGCTTTTTAATTTGTAGGTCTGATGATTTGGATCGTGATTACGATTCTAATGTAATAAACTATAATCATGGAATATTAGTGTTTAAGCCTCTTATATTATATTCTGACTCTGTCCTGGACATTAAGTTCTACCTGGATTCTATCCTCTTGAAATTTATGTATATATATATATATATATATATATATATATATATATATTGACCACTTAATATTATATCTATCTATCTATCTATCTATCTATCTATCTATCTATATCTATATATATATATATATATATATATATATATATATATATATATATATATATATATATAAAGGTAAAAAACAATAGAAAACTGTATTATTAGCCGACGCGTTTCGTCCAATGTTGACTTTTTCAAGACAAAAAAGCGAAATGAATTTTTGAAAAAGCAATGTAACTATTAACAACAAAACAAAATGTCCTTAGCAAAATGTCCCAATATCACCTTTCTTGACAGAATTCCTACTCTCCCAAGCCACGTATCAAGAAATCAAAAGGAAATGGTTGAATCCGTCAACACAACAATAAAAACAATATTTCCACATGTGATAGTACTTCAGTATCTGTCTATATTTCTGAGATGAGGTATTATGTACACTATTTGCATTATTCAGACTATTGTCCTCATCTTTGTTGGCATATTTATCCCAACGTTTCGGCCGTTGTACGTTCCGGTCTTCTTCGGGTGGTTGGAATGTCGAACTGAACCCTTTATTTCACTCACTGGAGTAGACTGTTCTAGTTCCACGTTCCATGTCTAATGGATGTCAGTTACCAGTTATCTCCTGTTAATTCACCTCTCCAAGTTCTCCACTGCTTTAACCAGGTATTGAACTCACACTGTCACTGGATCTAATCAACGCCTTTATCCACTGTGACACGTGTCCTTAAGGACTAGAACAGTCTACCTCAGCGAGCGAAATAAAGGGTTCAGTTCGACAGTCCAATCACTTGAAGAAGGCCAGGGCGTACAACGGCCGAAATTTTGTGGTAAATATGGCAACAAAGATGAGGACAATAGTCCGAATAATATAAATAGTGTGATAGTACTTGACGTAATTTTCAGTTGGCAATATGAATACAATAGCGTTTTTCTAAATTCTTCTCGTTACTAAGGACATTTTATTTTGTTGTTTGCTTTTTTATAAATTCATTTCGTTTTTGCCTTGAAAATGTCCACACTGGAAGAAACGCTAATAATAGTTTTCCTATTGTCTTTTACCTTTATACATTATTGTCTTAATTATTTATTTAAAAATCATAACATAAATATGTAATAAAATCACTACAAAAATAGCCATTTTGTTTCAACACCTCTGGTGTCTTATCAAGTGATGATGTTGAATGTAGATTGTAGAATAAAGGTTTTAAAAGGTTCAAATTAATTAACCATCCCTCGAAAGGGTAACCACTGTCACATGAGCTGAAATGACCAATCAAAATACAAGTATATATATATATATATATATATATATATATATATATATATATATATATATATATATATAATAATTATACCCGGTTGATAAAAATCCCGGATGGCACGATTTGTATCCGAGGAAAAATTGTAAAAAAAAAAAAAGAACTAGAAACACCCGAACAGGGCGAAAAAAAAATCGTACAGTTCCTTAAATTTCCAGCCCCCCCCCAAAGTAAGCTAGTAACTACGATAAAACGTTGAGTGCTCAATATACGAGCTTACACTGAAGATCCATTTAAATGAAAGCTTGGTAGGTAGCTCCTGGCTCTTTAGAATTTATATATATATATATATATATATATATATATATATATATATATATATAGAACTCGTTTGGAAAACCACGGATAGCTCAACTTGTAGATATGTCAGGACAAATCGGTACCCGAGGAAAAAATTGGAAATAAAAAAAGAAAGAACTAAAAACATCAGAACAAGACGAAACAAATCGCCAAGTGATTTGAGTCCTTCGTCTAAAGAAAATCAAAACCCAAACGAGTAAAAAGACTAAAACGTAGAGTGCTCAATACGTTAAGTAGAGAAATAAACTAACATATATATATATATATATATATATAGAGAGAGAGAGAGAGAGAGAGAGTAGGGTGCTAAATACGTTAAGTAGAGAAATAAACTAGAATAAATCCTAAAGATACAGGCAACAATTATTTCAAGACATTTTTATGTTTATACATTCTTTTTATAGATACAAATATTTAATTAAATGCTCTGTTTATAATAAACAGTATTAAACAACATTTACCGGCCTGAATGTCCGAGAAATTTTCACAGAAAATAATCAGGCCGGTAAATGTTGTTTAATACTGTTTATTATAAACAGAGCATTTAATTAAATATTTGTATCTATAAAAAGAATGTATAAATATAAAAATATCTTGAAATAATTGTCGGACTTTGTCCATTTTATAATGTGTGACGTCATTTGTTTACATTTGATACGCCATGAGCAGATATGAATGTACGTGAGAGATTCATGGAAAATTGAAGTTTAAATACAGTAAACGTTGCTAACCGAACGCTACTTCGTGGCCAATGTTTTCTTTCCGAGCACGGTTAGCATATTGTGGCCGTGTTCATAGTTGATATTACTGAGTCTTGGCTTTTTATTCTTATTTTTATTATCTATCTTATGTATTTATAAATCTACTATTCGTCCATGCTTCCAATATTGCTTCCACATACGGACTGGTGTTGCTGCTCTATTTTTTTTAGCGATCTCCCTGATAAAATCCAAAAAAGAATCTGAAATTTTATTCGCTCTGGCCTGTCATTTCAGCTTCAGTCACTTTCTCACCGCCATAAAGTAGCTTCCTTAGACCTTCTTTGCGATTAATTTCATGGTAATTGTTCTGATGGACACTTCTCTATTATACTTAGACTATGACTTCAAGTGCAGTAAGACATTGGAGGCAAGGTCTCATCATTTTACAGTTGAAATTTCTTGATCTAACCGTAAGTTCTATGCTAACAGCTTCTTCACTCGCGCTTCTCGCTTGTAAAACTCTCTTCCGGCTTCTTGCTTTCCAGTCAAGTTTGATCTTCAAAAATTTAAAGGCAATGTCAATCGTTATCTTCTGTCTTCTTATTTCCTGTTCTTTTATTGTTCTCACGCCTTAATAACGTATTTCTTTTTCTTATGCTCTTTCACACTCAGTAACTCTCTGTGTCTTAGTGGCTTTGTTGCCTTGCTTGGGATGAAATGATTAAAAATAGTCTATTTAGTTCTAAAAATGAACTGTTAGGTCCTCTTACGCCGAATCTGATGGGAGAATCCCCCACCCATCAACTCGAGCAAACGCGTAAAACTTAGAAAATATTACAGGAAGTTAAAAACTGCCAAACTCATAATTACAAGACGCCTATAAAATCTAAACTTCACACAACCAATGTAGTTTAACAATTTCATTGCCCTATACAAAACCGTGAGTCATGTCATTAAAAACAAGACGACATCGGCCAAACGATGACCTCATTACGTCTTTGACTGACAAAACCACCATCTATATTTATGTATATACTTCAAATGTTACTTTTAGTGGATAACCATGTTTGAAATAAGGACCGCGTTTTTTAAAATAAAAAATAAAACAGTTTATATTACATCTGTCGTCCTGTGCACCCGATGATGTTTAATAAAGTAAATGTACTCTTCAGCCTGGTTCGAAATTACACCCCATTTCTTTTGTAGGAAAACCACCTTTGATCCAGTATGTTTAGACTTTCTCGAAAGCTCATATCTGGCAATCTAAAAAAAATGAACGGATTCATTTTTAATCTGATATTTTTATACAACAAACGTTATTTTTTGTGAATATCCGTGTTGGAAATAGATGCTCCGATATAAGATTTATATCAGCTGATGATCAAATAGCTGTAAATTGTGAGTACTTTTCACACATTTCATTTAGTACTTTTCAGCTAAAAATCCCGGGTAACGGCAATTATTTTCAGAGGCAGACAACACAGATACTGTGGTTCGAGGTCGAAGTGCCGATATATAAAATCAAAATTTATATATACATATATAATATTTATACTTATATATATATATATATATATATATGGAACAACAAGAGATAATTTATAAGGGTTATCATTTAGCCGACTGCTGTTTCATTCAGCAAAAATTTTATAACATATTATGGCTAGTAAAAAAAACTTAAAAAAATATTTTACTAAATATTTATTTAACTTTAAAAAAAGGGAAAGCCGACATGCTGAAATGACTAAAAAACACCTGTCAAGGCATTTCCTGTTGGATGCCGTCTCTACGGTAGTATATTTTTCAATGCGCCATGTCGGCGATACTGGCTCTCCACAGTTTCCTCTGTTTTGTTTCTCGCAGCAATATTTGCTTTTTTAAGACCTCTCTCTGTTTTTGTGGTAATTGTACCTATAGGCATTTAGTTAGACTCGTTAAGTAGTTTATCCGCAGCTTTCCCCTGCTTCTCTTTGCTTCGATATATTTCGCGAGTGTTGTCTTTTCCAAATATTCTTTCCTCGTTATGTCTCCAAAATTTCACCTCTTTCTGATTGTTAACAGCATCTTTTTTCTTTTTCTTTTCTTTTGTAGTATGTTTCCACCTTAGAAGTTCCTCATTTGACATATGCTCCGCCCATGATCTTCCCAACATTCGTCAACAAAACCACATCTTCAATAGTTGAGGTCTTTTCTTCATTTATGAAGAAACTGTTTAACATTCACTGCTATATAATAACGTAGACATTACGTAGCAATCAATCACTCGTTTCTAATAGGATTTTCGACCCATTAACCGACTGGCGTCACTTTAAACGAAAACCTCCTTTGCCCACGTTTCTAAACTATAATTACAAACTATAATTTTCAAGGAGGCGGCCTGACTCATCTGGAGTCGCGTCGGGGTTGCTGTTTGAGCCAATATGATACAAAACCCGAAATCGGCGATGAGGACAGTGCATCACTGAAGACCACCCTTGATGCATCTAAAATGTATCTCGAGCTATAAAAGGCAGGGTGTGTGTGTGCGTGTGTGCGCGCGCGTGTGTGTGTGTGTGTGTAATGAATGTACGGCCGCAATTTTCGACGGATTTGCATCAAAATTTACATGCACATGCTCCAAGTTAGCGGGAAGGCCAAGACCGACTTTGCATTTCCCAACTTCCATCGATAGTGGAAATAATCGATTTTTTCATGCTTCTACGGCAGTTTTCATGTAGTTTGCGGCCATTTTCTACTGGCCAGAGTGAGAGCCAATAGCTGGCTGCCACGAATAGGCAGGAAGATTCTATTGGCCAGCGTGAGAGCCAACAGCAGACTGACACGAATGTTAACTAGCATGCTAGCATGCAAAAAAAATCGATAGCTGCATTCGTCACAAGTGGGAAAAATTTAAATCTGCATGGCACTTTACTCCAATTGGCTCATTTCCTTGCTTAAACTCAACGTTGATTCTGATTCCGCAGAACTGGGTTGGGTGTGAAAAAGTATTTGTTGTTAACATTCTTTTTTCATTCGGTTTTTCCAGTTACGAGTCCTTTTTAAAGCTGATCGTTTTG
Organism: Acanthosepion pharaonis; assembly: GCA_903632075.3. Classification (NCBI taxonomy): domain Eukaryota; kingdom Metazoa; phylum Mollusca; class Cephalopoda; order Sepiida; family Sepiidae; genus Acanthosepion; species Acanthosepion pharaonis. The sequence goes on along the minus strand of CAHIKZ030000501.1, from coordinate 1,553,356 downwards.
TGTTCATTTTGTTTAGTTCTTTTTTTCGTAACAGATTTAATGTTTAGTATAGAGCTTAGAAAAAATTCGCAGTGTGAGATAGGCAAGAAGTAAGGCATGTAGCAACATCAGAACGGCAAAGGGCACTCCTTTAAAGGCAAGGAAGGGCAAAAATATTTTTAAGTCAAGTGATAGCGATTGCTGTATGAGTCGTACGATTTTTTAATCAAGCACGGGCAACGCCGGGCCATGCTGCTAGTTTTGCAATATTATGCAACTGGAAAGTTAAATTTTACTCGGATATGTCAGAAATTTTCTAAGTTTTCATCTGAAATTAAGAAAACACGAAGATTAAACAAAATGGTCACAATGCAGTCGTTAACAAAAATTTAAGTCGAGCAGGGAATTTTATTATTCTAACGTTAAAAAAAACGCAATTACAAGTAATTTGTGAGAAACTTATTCAATTTTACTCACATATTTGTAAATAACAATGTTCTCTATTCATTTCAAGGCATATGGACCAGCGATCATGACATCCATTGATTTTGATTACTGCTTGGATGTACTGGGTTAGGCTGAGGATCAAGTTGTTACTTACAACAACTTATAACCATATAAACTTATAATCAACCGAGATTTTACTGTTGTAACTTTGTGACTTATAATGCTCAACTGAGTAAATGTTTACAAAACAGACGTACGAAATCCGCTGGTAAATTGTTACAAGTTAAGCCCAACTCAAGAAAATCATACTTCCTGTTTAGAGGCACTAACTCTGTGCACACTGCCTTTAGCAACCTCCGCTCGATGTGAACTCCCTGCCTTTGAATAAATTTATGATTGATTAGTTTAACGACATATCAACTCCGTATGGGTCATTTAATATCGAAATGTTATTTTCTTCTGTGGTTTGAAGTAATAAAAATATGTTATTCTGATTTCACAACTGAATACATGGTAGATGACACTGAGGTTTTGTGCATATACATGTTTGCGTGAATATAATGACTGAAGGCGGTGGTATGTGTGTCTGATGTTTTAGTTTTGTTAAAGTTATATTTTGGAATCCAGTTTGATTTCTTTAAGAAATTGTAGGATATTATATGGATTAATGTCACGAAAGAGTTCTTTTATGTTGGTTGTTTGGTTGGTTGATTTTGTTTAGTGGCATATCAACCTCTGTGGGTTATTTAATCCCGAAGTCTAAATATTTTGAACACAATTTTATGGCTTCAGCTTCAGGTAAAATGTATTGTTAGTTATTTTACTACAGATATATATTATTGGTAATTTTACTATAAAAATGTATTGTTACTATTTTTACTATAAAAATGTATTTTTATACTTTCATGGTGTTTTCTTTTTGTTTGGGGTACATTATTTGCTCATAACAGGTGCTACCATCCCACGTTAGCGTGGGCCAGGGAACAATAGCAATTAAGGTGAGATTCCACTCTCAACAAGACCTCCAATCTCACGATCAGAGGTCTTGTTGCCGGATTTATTTCATAGTCATACCTTTGACTCCTTTGAATAAACGTTATATAATTCTTTACAAATGCCAATGAGCACTAAACTTAATTATTTAATTAATGATGTATGGTAATTGGTATGCTACGGTAGTTAATAGAATTGAGTCCAGACAAGTCAAGGGAGACAACTCTGTAATGATCATTTTATGTCAGTTCATTTTAAAAGTGCGTCTGGTACCATGAAACCCAGTACTCTCTGCAGCAAAGTCAGGCCATCAGCGATTAAACTGATTCCCAACCAGGGTTTTTTGGTGAACAGGGTAGCGAGACACGTTGTAGAATCAAAAATACTAGTCAAAAGATGGATGAACCACCGGGTCGGGTGAACAGTTCTTTATCGCAAAAGGGGAGAATTGACTCCATATCTATGAAGCCAGTGAGGTGAACATACGGCATGTCTGGACAGAGGGCTTCTTAGGCTGAACTCAATAGGCAGGTAGGAGTATTGTTATCCTGATGGAATCAACGGCCACAGGTTCGTGATCAAGATGAGTCTTCAAGTTGGCGGATACCGGCTCGGGTTTGGCCTGGAGAAATACCACTAGGTCTGCTTGTCCACTTGACTCTACGCATGAATGAATATCTCTTCGGCTTTCATTTCAGATATATGGAGAGAACTGGTCAAATGTTCCGCTGCTCGGTGACCTAACGACCACACCCGTTTACGAGTCAGGATGAATCAGCATTTAATAGATTTGGACAAAGCCAGTTGAAGCTAGTGCAGGGTCTGTAGTATATGTTATAAAAGGGACCTGCAATAAATTAATTAATACCAATGAATATTGAACCATAAATTATTTTACTCGCATAGGGATAGAGCTTATGGAATAAGTAAATGTTTAACTTCTGTGGACGTAATAAACAAACCAAGAAAACTATGAGTCAAATGATTCCAACGAAATATTTGAGTAGTTTTAACGATCTTGATATAATGTTACCTGAAATCATGTACAATTATAAATGCAGCTTCCACGATGTGTAACCATTAACATTGCCGTGAGATGCCGATTTCACTAGACACTTTGCAAATATTTAATACGGGGCTCTCGGAATTCCGGGGTCCCTAACATTAGCTAATTTTGCTATTAGTCCGCTACTTGATTCGAGTTACCTCACTTAGGCAATTTTTTTTTTTTTCATCAATTTCCACGCAGCAATTACTCTGAAGCCATTGGTTGGATCGGACTGGAAACTAATTTATTATTCAAGATGAAGCATTTAAACTACATTGCGCTAACAAAAACTGCCCTACGATGTGCGGTTTTTACAATAGTAAACACAAAAACGCGGAAATCCGATTATTTTAGTTGAAATCTCTTCTTAGGTTATTTCTATTGCTTGTATTTTTTTAGAATTGAGTGATGAACAATATTTTTAGACGATACTTGTACTCTGTCGAAAAACAATTTATTCGGCTAACAATGTTATCGTGAATTTTTATGAGGCGATTTATTGTCAATCATTATTAAACATCGTCACTACCAAACAGTAGTGATGGGAAATAAAGAATAAACCTTTGGCGGGAATAGCTGTACGGAGATGCTTTCAGTAATTGTGAAGAAAACTGAAGTTTAAAATAAAAATAAGTATATACGAGTCAAAAATTAATAATGATTGGAAACGTTTCATGCAATAATCCTTTAAAATAATATTACTAGAGTGTGAAAACAAATTAATAACACCAAATATGGCGACGGTAAGTGGACGGTGAATAGTAAGAAATACGATTAAATATGGGCTGCCAGCCGTGAAATTCTCGTAATTGAAATGGTCAGAGCAATTATTATGGCACAATAAGCTTTCTAGTGTTTCTCAGGCAATGGAGATATAATTTAGATTCGTACCGAGAGTTGATTTTTTGCTACTAGGTCACCATGTTTTCTAACAGTCGTAGAATGACGATCTGAGTAGTTGGGATAAAAAGCAAGTGAGGTTAAAATGAGAGGAATATGAAGGGAACCTAAAGTTAATATTTATGCGAAGACCCCCCCCCTTAGATTAACCGTCACCACTTGATAAGGCACCGAAGGTGGTGAAACAAAATGGCTATTTTTGTAGTGATTTTATAACATATTTATCTTATAATTATTTTATTATAAAAATAATTATACCTGCTCTACTTTGTATTGAGCACTCTTTTAAGAATAATAATTGTTGGTTATTGGAATTCATTCCGTATATACAATTATATACTTGTATATATATATATATATATATATATATATATATATATATATATATATATATATATATACATATACATGTATACGTATATATATATATATATGTATATATATATATATATATATATATATATATATATATATATATATATTAATGAATCATTCATACAAAAAATAAATTAGTAAAGACAATGATATAAAATGGCTAAATCACTTCGCTAACAAAGTTTTAAAGATGCATTAACCTACCAATCACTCGAATTTTACCAAAAACAGAATAATTTCCATGCCTGAAGATGACTGAATGTACAGTCGAATGTACTTGTGTATTTAAGAAATACATTATACAGCTTATAATTTAAAAAAAAAAACAAGGATCATAGCATTCATCGAGTGATTAGTAGGTTAATGCATCTTTAAAACATTTGTTTGTAAAGGGATTTCGCCATTTTATATCATTAACTTTACTAATTGACTTTTTGTATGAACGATTCATTGTAATATAAATTGAACTGCACCACATATTTGATATATATATATATATATATATACAATTATTTAATATATTTTCTGTTTATATGTTACGTTTATAGATATAATTTATTTAAGTAAATTCTCTGTTTTTTTTTTTATTAAACAGTATTTATTGCATACACCGGCCTGAATGTAGGAGTTCGCATATTTTGTACGAAATTTCTCGGACATTCAGATCGGTAAATTTAATTAATACTGTTTACCCCTTTGGGCCATGCGTTCCTGAAGAATTGTAACCCTACTGCTTGACCTCCGGAGTCACAATTTACAAATAATTGGTATGTAATATCTCACGGTAGATATAAAAATAGTTACAAGTGTTTACCCATATATATATATATATATATATATATATATATATATATATATATATATATATATATATATATATATATATATATATATATATATATATATATATATGGAACGAGAGCGGAAGAGATAATTAATATAAGTAAAAGGTTAGTCATTTAGCCGACTGCTGTTTCATTCAGCATCACTATTTTTGTAGTGATTTTATAACATATTTATGTTATAATTTTTTTTTATAAGAAATAATTATATCTGCTCTACTTTGTATTGAGCACTCTTTTAAGAATAGTAATTGTTGGTTATTGGAATTCATTCCGTATATACCAATTATATACTTGTATATATATATATATATGTACATGTATATATATGTTAAGAAATGGACAAGGTCCGACAATTTATTTATTAAAGACATTTTTTTGTTTAACGTTGTTATTTATTTATAAATACAAGTATTTAAGCAAATGCTCTGTTTATGATAAACAGTATTAAATAACATTTACCGGCCTGAATGTCCGAGAAATTTTCATAGAAAATATTCGTTCTTTGACAGGTTCGAACCTGCATCCTATACGGAACCGTCATATACGCTGACGTGCCTTGACCGCTCGGCCACAAAAGAGCAACGGTAAACAAGGTCGAATTTACAACGCAAACGTCAGCGTTATAAATTCCCTTTGTCGATGCTTGTCCATTTTAACATATGACGTCATTGTTTACATTCGATACGCCAGAGCAGTTATGAATGTACGAGATTCATGGAAGATTGAAGTTTATAAACAGTAAATTCGACTTTGTCTATCGTAAGATTCTTTGTGGCCGAGCGGTCAGGGCACGTCAGCGTATATGACGGTTCCGTATAGGATGCAGGATCGAATCCTGTCAAAGAACGAATATTTTCTATGAAAATTTCTCGGGCATTCAGGCCGGTAAACGTTATTTAATACTGTTTATCATAAACAGAGCATTTGCTTAAATACTTGTATCTATAAATAACAACGTTAAACATAAAAATGTCTTTAATAAATATATATATATTACAATGAATCATTCATACAAAAAATAAATTAGTAAAGTTAATGATATAAAATGGCGAAATCACATCACTAACAAAGTTTTAAAGATGCATTGACCTACCAATCACTCGAATTTTACCAAAAACAGAAGAATTTCCAATAATAATTTCCAATAATAATTTCGTAGACCAAGCCTCCAGGAATTGCACCGTCCACTTCTCAGGGGATATCAGCAATTGACTGATTATACTTCTCGATTTTTGTTTTCTATCTGCACTTTTCATTGATGTAATTTGTTTTGTTTTTGTTTTTTAGTATTGTGAATTTGTGTGAGTTTGCATGTGTGCGTTCCGCGCGTGCGCCTTTGCGCTTGTCTGTGCGTATGTGCGTAAGTGTAGAATGTCGTGATCATTTGTCCTTTTCGCCGTTATATATATATATATATATATATATATATATATATATATATATATATATTAGGTACCTCCATTAATTCTCGATATTTAACATTTAAAATGTATTAAAAATTATAAATGTTTCTTGAAGCTTTTCATTTTAGCTTTAATTGAAAGCAAAATGATTAAATTTTATCATTTTCTTCTGTCGAATATTTCAAGCAAAAATTGTATTGACTGGAGTCGATTCACTTTCCTTGGCTAAAAATAGCTGTTTAACGCCCTTTTTTTAGTCATCTGTCATCATAATGTCATTTTCTTTAATAAATTCTTCCAAAAATAAAATATATATTCTTGAAACTATTCTGAAGAATATTAGCTGATTTAAAATAGAATGTGACTTGAAACAAATATTATTGACTTTAAGTTGAAAGTAACAAAGAAATGGATTTTTAAAACAAACAATAGCGGTGATTACGTACTTGTCATCGCTCCTCAATCACTTAACAAGTGTTGATAAAGGTGCTGACAGGTTTATTGTTGTTCTACAGAAACTTTATCTGTTAAAACGTAATTTAAGAAAATGATGGGTGAACACTTTTTTTATATATATTTTTAAGTACTCAGTAATCTTAAATATGTAGGAAATATTCTAATTTTAGGAATATTGATTTAACTTTACTATAGTTATTGATCTTATTTTCTGATAATGCCGTGTATATACCCATATTTTCAAAAGTATACGCTTATACACATTTAAAAAAATGGGCACGTTTATACACATTGAAAATAAAAATAGAAAAAATTATTCTAAAAATCGTAGTGCGTCATGATTTTGTGACGTCTTCGCCGCGGCGTCAGCTGTTCGCTCCTCGCTGCTCCAAACGTGACGTTCTAACCCTTTGGTTAGATTGATACCAGCCTCGCCGTTCCCAACCTGCTTCCAACGCCTGGTTACAAGGGTAATTGCACTGATCCCCAGTCTGCCTACCCACGTTGTGAATTGATCTTAGACAGACGAGATCAAACAGGGGTTGGGGCCGTAATGCAAGCTGAGTTCAACGGGGGTGATAACACACAATTATGTATAAAATAAAATAAAATAAAAACTCACAAAGTCCAAAGTATCAAAGAAAAAGGTAACAAACTTTTTATGTCTATTTGCTCGGTACATAGGACTATGTCTACTTCCCGACCCGTTCTGTGGATTGTGGCACGATGCTTTCACTAGGCAACTTTAAGGCTTCAAGTTGTCTGCTCCCTAAGAAATTTGTGTTTCGGTGTGTCTTTGGACGAAAGTCGAAAAACTTATTTCTGTGGTCTGATTCTAAGTCGCTCTTCAAACTACTTGTTCTTGGTTGAAGAAGAGTCCAGAAGTGTGCGTGAATCTTGGTCAGCTATCTTGACGCGGTTTCAACACTGGGCGCTCATCTCTGCTTGTCGTCCAAGGTTCAAAACTTCTCGCCAGGGTCCGCGGCTCAACTCAAACTTCTTCTCTCCGGCTTGGGTCGACGAACTTCTTCTCTCCAGAGTCTGAATTACTGGTCACTCATCTCCGCCGTCGGTGCGCGAACTAACTTCTTCTCGTCAGATGGGTCGAACGAACTTCTTCACTTAGGCCAAACGAACTGGCCTCTCCTGCCCGCTTGGGGCGAACGAACTGATTTCTGTCGGTTGGGGTTTCGCTTTTAGTGACGCCGTCAAAACTGGGGTGGGTCTGTCGGCGCCAGGGGTTCTTCGATAATTCTAAATACGTATCCACCCTTCTTATTTCTGGTTAGGGATTTTTCATTCTTTCCCATTTTCGGTAACTCACTCTCACTCCCTTACTGTGCCTCTGAGGGGCGTGTACCCACTTCCCCACTTCTTCGTATCGGCTCCTCACACTTACTTTTCCTCGTGCGTCACGTGACCGCTCTCGGCCAATGAGGTCCTGGTCGGGTATCTTTCCTCCTCTTTCGTATGTCATGTGATCTATTTTGCCAATGACGTCTTAGTCGGGCGTGGACAATCCGTGGCTTTGTTTTGGGAAATAAATACCTTGCTTAAAAAACAAAAATATTAATTAAATCGCCCTTATCATGAGCGACTGAGATGACACTCTCGGCTTTCTAACACGTGGTATTTGTCAAGCAGTTTATCGCTAATTGGATATGATCTAAGAAAGGAATTTCTCAGACTAGTTGGCATTTCTGAAGCGAAATAAAAATATTTCTTTTTCCTTTTCGCTCGAAGGTTTGATAACAAAAATCTTTATTATTGCAGGGCAGGCATTTATTCTGTCAAAAGAAAAATTTTGCCAGTGAAAACATCTTGTGTGGGCTTTTTCTAATTCTGAAGACTGTCTGTGTTTTCGTAATAATGGTTTGTCTTCATATCCTTAGATACACTTCCCCACCCACTTAGACCTCTACTATCATTCCAATGACACACTTTCCCACTTGTTACTTATCAATATTTTCATTGTCCCTAAACTTCGTTTCTTCTTTTCCTCCTTTCTTTCTTTTCCTTTGGGTGACATCAATTGATAACAAACTTCCATTTTTTTGATGGACACGCGGAAATCGGTCAAATGCTTGTTCCTCAGGTGACCTGAATATTTTCGACACCTGCTACCTATCAATTCTAGCCGTGTGTGTGCGTGCTCGCCTATGACCTGTTTTCGTATTATTTTTTCTTTCTTTCTTCTTCGTTTTCCCTTTCTTTCTCCCAGATCGCTTGAATGTAAAGAAAGAATTATTCTTAAAACCCAAAATATTTTTCGGCCTTAAATAATTATTAAATGGTTGATAAACCGTAAAAAACAAATCATATATCTATGAATATTTATTTCAACTCGTCAGGTATTCATGGTGCCACAATTTGTATTAAGCAGTTCAATTTTCGTTTATATAATATAACATAGTCTATAATATATAATATAGTCTATAATATATAATATAGGCTTTACTTAATAGTTTAATAACCTCACGCAGACAAAGTTTTGAAGAATTTTTAAAAGATTTTTGAAATATTATAAATTATTATATTTTAAAAAAATGAAAACTATTCTCGCAAAATTCTGGAAAGTAGTAACTGTTTGAAAAAAAAATAGACGCTTTACATTTTCCAAGAAGTCCTGCTTTTAATTAATAAAACAAAGTTTCCAATCAAAATTTAATTTCTAGAAATTTTATGAAATTAAGTAAGTGGGGAGGGAGGGTAACAAATGTAAAAAGAATAAAATTTTAAAGAAGATTTTATAAAAATAGAGATTTCAAAAATGAATTCATTCAATTGTGAATAAATCCTGAAAGTTTCATTAAAATCCGAAAATTAATTGATTTTGGCAAGAATTTCTAAATCAATGTGTTATTTTACCGAAAAAGGCGCAAAAGTTTTCCTGGTAAGCTCTGTTACATCGTTGACGCAAAAAAAAACAAAATAAAATAAGTAAAGTTTCGAGCGTGTGAGAAAGGATTAAAAAAATAAAAAAAATAATCACAAATACTTTAGTCTTTTCTCTTAATAATAGCATAAACATTTTGACGATAAAACTTTGTTTTTATTACGTTTGAGGCCTTTTTTTATAAAGCTATATATGACCTGCAATGCGTTCTTAACTGAGGCAAGGAATGGCTTGATAATTTTAACGTATCCAAAAGGAAATTACACTTTATTAATCCTTTGAGACAACCTTTTTTTACCTTCCATCAACATGCCTAATGCTAACCTCTCAGAGAAATTGACTCGTTGTGCCTTCACGAATTAGTGCTTTCCGCTGATATGAAGTGGAAAGACTATATTGATTCAATTGCCAGGTCAGCTGCTCGGAAAGTTGGTTCATTGTGTTGTGTTAGACAGTTTTTCTCACCCCAAACTATCGTACATATTTATAAGTCTACCATTCGTCCAGGTTTAGAAAATTGCTGCCGGTGATCCTGCTATATATTTAAAAATCATTGATAAAGAAGAATCTACAATGTCATTGGTCCGGACCTGGCATCTCGGTTTCAGTCAATTTCCCACCACCGTATCATAGCTCCCCTCTGCTTTTTGTATATATTTTTTTATAATAACGTTCTCATGAAATCTCCCCATATAGTACTTAGAGTATGAATTTAATTGAATTTATTTAAATTATTTAATCTCATTCGTAGAACTCTCTTTCGGCTTCTTGCTTTTCAGACAAGTTCGATTTTCAAAAATGTAAATGCAATGTCAATTATTTGTCTTCTGTCTTCGTAATTTTTGTTCTTTTATTGTTTTCTCTCCTTAATAATGTTTTTCTTTTACTTATATAATATATATATATATATCTATATATATATGAACTTTTGCTATATATATATATATATATATATATATATAAAATATATATATATATATATATATATATATATATATATATGCATATATATATATATACGCATATATATATACATACGTATATATATATATTTATATACGTCTATATATATATATATATATATATATATATATATATATATAGAAAGAGAGAGAGAGAGAGTGAGGGAGGGAGGAAAAAAGAAAGAAAGAAAGAATCAGTTAAACTTCAAGTTGTGCCCTTGCACTTGAAGTTTGTCGTCAAATGTGGGTACACGATTGGCGACAGTAGATTTTAAGTCGCCCGTAGCAAAGCGGATCCTTCTGAAGTGAATGCATCTACTGACTAGTTTGCCGACTTATCACATATTTCCTTCTTGATATTCCGCTTTTTGGACTATCCAAAATCAAAATAAAGCGATTCGATTGGTCCATTAATATTATTCTTTGTCACGTGCTATGGTTCTCTGTTACAAGATCGAAAATTATATGTGTCTGTCGCCGCAAAATATGTATCTTTCTGTCTGAAGTTCTGGGATCAGGGTTTATCATTGTCTACATTGTTTACTCGAGGACGATTGTCCTCATCGTTGTTGGCTCTCACAACGTTTCGGACGTTGTTCCCTTCCCCCGGGCTTTCATCACGTATTCCTCGATCAGAGATAACAACAACAAAGATGGAACAATCGTCCGAGTATAAATAATGCAAATAAATACTTCATGTCAAAATTCCCTGAATGTTGCCCGGATCAACCAGTACATGATGAAGGCCATAGGACGCAACAGTTTGTGATAACTCAAAAAAAAAAAAAAAAAAAAAATACGCGGACAATATTCTGTGTAAATGACAAGGTCGCTGTTTAATTTCAAAATAGAGAGCAACCCCGGTTCTCGAAACGTGTCACATGTCGAACAAATCGGTTTTCGAACAGAAAATTCGAGATAAAAATTCCTTGCTTATCGAATAAAATTTCGGTTCTCAAACAAAATTGCCGAACCTAATCTGAGTCGACCGCCATATTGTATATATTCGTATGTTGTGCTGTGCTTTTCTTTTCCAATTTTATTGTACTTTGCCTTTTATTTTCTCTTCATTAGTCCTCAGTCATGGCCCCAAAGAAAGCTAGCAGTGATACTGGTAAAGGAAAAAGAGAAATAAGTGAAAAACAATTGTTGATGACATTGTCTCTTTCTACTCAGTTTCATATGGCAAAATCAATGATCTTTACTATTCTTATAAATAAAGAGACGATCATTTTTTCCTTCCCTTTTCCAAACAATAACATCTCTTTCCTTCCCCTTCCACTTACGCCATCAACTCTCCTACACTAAAATTAAAATGTTCGTCTATATTTTATCTGTTTAGTATTAGGTTTATTTATTTTTTCTTAGACTTAATGATTTTCATTAGTTCCGGGTATAAACTTGTGCACAAAGTACTGTTGTTAAAGTTTAAATAAGCAATCATCTTGGGACCAGGAACGGATTAATCCATTTTACATTGATTCCTATTGAAAGAATAGTTTCGGGTTACGAAAACAGATTTCAGGAAAGAATTAAATTCGTGATCGGAAGTTCCATTGATTAGTAATGAACTTATAAATTATCTATATCTTGGTCATATCTTTTCTTAGCGGTTCACCAAACTGACCGTCTCGTGTTCTTTGAAGTTTTCACTTTGATTTTGTTTTTGGTCTGTTTATGGAAACTAATTTAAGCGATTTTTTTAAAATTTTGTTTAGTGAGTCAGGATCGTGATTGATCCGAATCTTTTTCGTTCTGTTGGTTGATTTAAAAGTCTTGTCACTTGAGCTGCCAGTATTTTCATTTCCTTATTTGCTTCGGTTCGTAATTAATCGCGATGAAAGAAGAATGATGAAAGAACTCTGTTGTTCATAATGACGGTCGTCTTCGAGTATAGAATCCAGAGGTTAGCAGTGAATATTTCGAAGACAGTAGGAAAGCGTTGTTCAGGTTAGCAGTGGATATTTTGGTAAAAGTAGCAGAGCGTAGTTCGTCCTTCTGTTTCTCTTCGCCTGACAAGCTGGACTGGACATTCGGGTAGAGTGAACAAAATGGCCGCCTTTATACACGACGGATTGAATGTTCCACGTCTTCTGATTGGTTAACCTTCTATTGGTAGACTATAAAGTGAGTCCAGGCATTTAGACTAACTCACTAGTTATATATATGTACAGCGACATTGAGGCGGTACAGAAGGCGCTTGATCGGTACGAGAAGGTGACAGGGGCCAAGATAAACCGCGACAAGTCGTCCGGCTTGCGGTTAGGTGCCTGGAAGGGGGTCGATCTTCCGGGCCGCTTCGGTTGGACGGACGGTCCTGTCCGCATTCTTGGAGTGTGGTTTGGGCCCGACCTCCAGCTGGAGAAGAATTGGTCTGAAGTACGTGCAAAGGTCGATTATGCCGGTCAGACTTGGAATCGACGGCGGTTGTCCGTGAAGGGCAGGGCGGAGGTGTGTGTTACATACATTTTCCCCTGATTCTTTATCGGTTGTCCGTACTTCCTCTCTGTAAAGACCGCAGGAAGGTGCTCGAGCGATCGCTATCCTCCATTTTATGGAGGGGACGCGTGAACAGGGTCGACAGACGAGTCTGCACCAAACGTCCGTGTCATGGGGGGCTGGGAATGCCGCACCTTATGAGTCATCCGTGCCTCTAGGTTGGCTTTCCTCACGCCGCGCATTGACTAGGGGAGATCCGATTCTGGAGGGGATTATTAGGGACGCCTTCCCTAGCCTTTACTATCAGTCCCCCCATCTCGAGGGGGCCGAGCGCCGTTGTAGGCTCCGGGAAGAGTCTGGATTTCATCCACGAGTGTCAGTTGGCCTTGAGGGTTCCCCAGTCCAGTGACCTTTCACGGCCTAGGAAGGTCTTCTATCGTGGTTTAGTGGAGGGTCGCGCGAAGGATAAACTACGTGATACGCTCGGCTTGTCGGAGGAGGAAGTATCGCTCCTATTGGTCTTGGGCGGTAGCGGAGGATTACCTCAGTAACCCTGAGTTTTCGCTTACCTGGCGATTGGCTCGGAATCGGCTGCCTCTCAATGACAAGGCTTTCATATGGGGTTTGGCGGATTTGCCAGACTGTGAACGTGTGGTCTTGGTTTAGAAGAAACGGCTGCGCTCGCCTTCTACCATTGCCCCCTGGGTCCGCCCCTTATGGGACCATGTCGGCGAGCTGACGGCTCGTCTCGCTCCCCGGAACAGCTAAAAGTGTCCATGGATCGCGCATACGCGTGTGACAATGTGTCGCCCCCGTATTCCGGGGAGAAACGAATGGTGTTTCTGATGCTGATGGCCACGGCTCGAATGGTGATTTGGACGACGCGAATGGAGGAAGTCTTGCGGGGGCAACCGTCTTTCTTATCAGCATCTAATCAATTCTTTGAGCATCAGCTCAAGATGAAGATTAGATCTGATAGAAAACGATTGCATTCGACAGTCTTCAGCGAAAGGTGGGTAAAAGTAGCAAGCCTGGTATTCGTGTGACCAAGGGGCTATTGATTTTCTCTTTTAAGTCAACCTATAGCACATCGGGGTGGCTTCCTGCGGAACCCTCCCCTTGGTTAGGTTAGACAAGCTTCAATTAGTGTACCTAGTTAATGTGAGTAAGTGTCGTTCTGGCCTGTATCCCGGCTGCTCTTTGGTTATGGTCCAAGTCGAGATTCCCAACCTCCCCAGTTTGTTTTTGGTCCCCTTTCATCTCGATTGGATCAGCTTTACATTTTCCCATGTCCGTATAATATTTTATCCTCTTTTCCCCCACTCCCTTAGCGAGAGTGCTTCTTGATTTTGTCCTCTGGGCAGAATACAGTGGCCTCTCTGTTTTGAGGTTGGACGGTCCCTACTAACATATATTATGTTTATTTTGTATTTTGTGTATATTTTTAGTTATTTTCGGGGTTCATCTCCCTCCCCCTTTCATTGTATCATTATTAGATTTTTATGTATAGAATGTTTTCATCATCCAATTTTTTATGGTTTGGGGCGCGTTTTGGTAGGTCCCCTGGTGAGAATCTGGTATTATGGTTTCATGAAGGATTGAGTGGTGATGGACAAGTTCTTATTGAATGGGTTAATTGTAACGTATGAATGGGTCGTGAATCTGATTAGCTAGGTATAAGATAGTTAGTGAAGACCAGCCTCTACCCCCTCCCTTTTCGGCCTTGTGCCACAATTCTGTAAATCACGGAATAAATATCCTAGTTTATATATATATAGCGACATTGAGGCGGTACAGAAGGCGCTTGATCGGTACGAGAAGGTGACCAAGATAAACCGCGACAAGTCGTCCGGCTTGGTTGGAATTGCCTGGAAGGGCGATCTTCCGGGCTTTCAGTTGGACGGACGGTCCTGTCCGCATTCTTGGGTAGTGGTGGTTTTGTGATGGACGAAGAATTGGTCTGAAGTACGTGCAAAGGTCGATTCTGCCGGTCAGACTTGGAATCGACGGCGGTTGTCCGTGAAGGGCAGGGCGGAGGTGTGTGTTACATACATTTTCCCTGATTCTTTATCGGTTGTCCGTACTTCTCTGTAAAGACCGCAGGAAGGTGCTCGAGCGATCGCTATCCTCCATTTTATGGAGGGACGCGTGAACAGGGTCGACAGACGAGTAGCACCAAACGTCCGTGTCATGGGGGCTGGGAATGCCGCACCTTATGAGTCACATCCGTGCCTCTCCTTTCCTACGCCGCGCATTGACTAGGGAGATCCGATTCTGGAGGGATTGTTAGGGACGCCTTCCTAGCCTTACTATCAGTCCCCCCATCTCGAGGGCCGAGCGCCGTTGTAGGCTCCGGGAAAACATTTCATCCACGATGTCGGTTGGCCTTGAGGGCCATTCCCCGGTCCAGTGACCTTTCACGGCCTAGGAAGGTCTTCTATCGTGGTTTAGTGGAGGGTCGCGCGAAGGATAAACTACGTGATACGCTCGGCTTGTCGGAGGAGGAGTATCGCTCCTACAGGTCTTGGCGCCAGCGGCGTTACCTCAGCGGAGTTTTCGCTTACCTGGCGATTGGCTCGGAATCAGCTGCCTCTCAATGACAAGGCTTTCATATGGGGTTTATTTATTTGCCAGACTGTGAACGGTGGGTCTTGGTTTAGAAGAAACATTCCGCTGCGCACGCCTTCTACCATTGCCCCAAAATCCGCCCCTTATGGGACCATGTCGGCGAGCTGACGGCTCGTCTCGCTCCCGAACAGCTAAAATGTCCATGGATCGCGCATACGCGTGTGACAATGTGTCGCCCCCGTATTCCGGGGAGAAACGAATGGTGTTTCTGATGCTGATGGCCACGGCTCGAATGGTGATTTGGACGACGCGAATGGAGGAAGTCTTGCGGGGCAACCGTCTTTCTTATCAGCATCTAATCCAATTCTTTGAGCATCAGCTCAAGATGAAATTAGATCTGATAGAAAACGATTGCATTCGACAGTCTTCAGCGAAAGGTGGGTAAAAAAGTAGCAAGCCTGGTTCGTGTGACCGGGGCTAGCCTTGATTTTCTTTTAAGTCAACCTATAGCACATCAGGGTGGCTTCCTGTGGAACCCTCCTTTGGTTAGGTTAGACAAGCTTCAGTGTACCTAGTTAATGTGAGTAAGTGTTGTTCCTGGCCTGTATCCAGCTGCTCTTTGGTTATGGTCCAAGTCGAGATTCCCAACCTCCCCAGTTTGTTTTGGTCCTCTTTTTATCTTGACTGGGTCAGGTTTATACTACCCATTCCGGCATAATATTTTATCCTTTCCCACTCCCTTAGCGAGAGCGCTTCTTGATTCTGCCCTTTGGGCAGAAATACAGCAACCTCTCTGTTTTGAGGTTGGACGGTCCCTACTAACATATGTTATGTTTAGTTTGAATGTTGTGTTTATTTTTTAGTTATTATTGGGTTCATCTCCTTCCCTTGCATCCTATCATTATTATAATTTTATGTATAGCATTTTATGTATCATCAAATTTTTTTATGGATTGAGGCGCGTTTTAGTAGGTCCCCCTTGTGAGAATCTGGCATTATGGTGCATGAAGGTTTGAGTGGTGATGGACAAGTTCTTGTGGTGAATGATGTAAATTGTAACGTATGAATGGGTCGTGAATCAGATTAGCTAGGTATAAGATAGTTAGTGAAGACCAGCCTCTCCCTCCCCTTTCGGCCTTGTGCCACAATTCCATTTAATTCTTTTTGAAAATAAATATCCTAGTTATATATATATAGCGACATTGAGGCGGTACAGAAGGCGCTTGATCGGTACGAAAAAAGAAGGTGACAGGGCCAAGATAAACCGCGACAAGTCGTCCGGCTTGCGGTTGGGTGCCTGGAAGGGGTCGATCTTCCGGGCCGCTTCGGTTGGACGGACGGTCCTGTCCGCATTCTTGGAGTGTGGTTTGGGCCCGACCTCCAGCTGGAGAAGAATTGGTCTGAAGTACGTGCAAAAGGTCGATTCTGCCGGTCAGACTTGGAATCGACGGCGGTTGTCCGTGAAGGGCAGGGCGGAGGTGTGTGTTATACATTTTCCCCTGATTCTTTATCGGTTGTCCGTACTTCCTCTCTGTAAAGACCGCAGGAAGGTGCTCGAGCGATCGCTATCCTCCATTTTATGGAGGGACGCGTGAACAGGGTCGACAGACGAGTCTGCACCAAACGTCCGTGTCATGGGGGGGCTGGGAATGCCGCACCTTATGAGTCACATCCGTGCCTCTAGGTTGGCTTTCCTACGCCGCGCATTGACTAGGGAGATCCGATTCTGGAGGGGATTGTTAGGGACGCCTTCCCTAGCCTTACTATCAGTCCCCCCCATCTCGAGGGCCGAGCGCCGTTGTAGGCTCCGGGATGAGTCGGATTTCATCCACGAGTGTCGGTTGGCCTTTGAGGGCCATTCCCCGTCCAGTGACCTTTCACGGCCTAGGAAGGTCTTCTATCGTGTGGTTTAGTGGAGGGTCGCGCGAAGGATAAACTACGTGATACGCTCGGCTTGTCGGAGGAGGAGTATCGCTCCTATTGGTCTTGGGCGCCAGCGGCGGATTACCTCAGTAACCCTGAGTTTTCGCTTACCTGGCGATTGGCTCGGAATCGGCTGCCTCTCAATGACAAGGCTTTCATATGGGGTTTGGCGGATTTGCCAGACTGTGAACGGTGTGGTCTTGGTTTTTTAGAAGAAACGGCTGTGCACGCCTTCTACCATTGCCCCCGGGTCCGCCCTTATGGGACCATGTCGGCGAGCTGACGGCTCGTCTCGCTCCCGAACAGCTAGTGTCCATGGATCGCGCATACGCGTGTGACAATGTGTCGCCCCATATTCCGGGGAGAAACGAATGGTGTTTCTGATGCTGATGGCCACGGCTCGAATGGTGATTTGGACGACGCGAATGGAGGAAGTCTTGCGGGGCAACCGTCTTTCTTATCAGCATCTAATCCAATTCTTTGAGCATCAGCTCAAGATGAAGATTAGATCTGATAGAAAACGATTGCATTCGACAGTCTTCAGCGAAAGGTGGGTAAAAGTAGCAAGCCTGGTTCGTGTGACCGGGGCTAGCCTTGATTTTCTTTTTAAAGTCAACCTATAGCACATCAGGGGTGGCTTCCTGTGGAACCCTCCCTTGGTTAGGGTTAGACAAGCTTCAGTGTACCTAGTTAATGTGAGTAAGTGTTGTTCCTGGCCTGTATCCCGGCTGCTCTTTGGTTATGGTCCAAGTCGAGATTCCCAACCTCCCAGTTTGTTTTGGTCCTCTTTTTTATCTTGACTGGGTCAGTTTTATATTACCCATTCCGGCATAATATTTTATCCTTTCCCACTCCCTTAGCGAGAGCGCTTCTTGATTCTGCCCTTTGGGCAGAATACAGCGGCCTCTCTGTTTTTGAGGGGTTGGACGGTCCCTACTAACATATGTTATGTTTAGTTTGAATTTTGTTTATTTTTAGTTATTTTTGGTTCATCTCCCTCCCCTTGTCCTATCATTATTAGAATTTTATGTATAGCATTTTATCATCATCAAATTTTTATGGATTGGGGCGCGTTTTGGTAGGTCCCCCTTGTGAGAATCTGGTATTATGGTGCATGAAGGATTGAGTGGTGATGGACAAGTTCTTGTGGTGAATGGGTTAATTGTAACGTATGAATGGGTCGTGAATCTGATTAGCTAGGTATAAGATAGTTAGTGAAGACCAGCCTCTACCCCTCCCCTTTTCGGCCTTGTGCCACAATTCTGTAAATAACGGAATAAATATCCTAGTTATATATATATATATATATATATATATATATACAAAAAACTGTAACACACTCAAATTATGAAAGTGGGTAAATATTTAGAATGCTATATTCAAACATGATGAAAATAGTAATTATCATGATTAACATATTTTCTTTAAATACCTTGTGCCAGTCCTCTTCAGTCCTGGCTGCGCCGGTTTGAAATAGACTATACCTCCATGAGGTAATCAGGGATTTTTTGCTGCATAATATATATGCTCTGTTATAATTAATACATTAGGCTCTCTTGAGTGGATCAGTTTTAATATCTGATATTACCAGGATCCACCTGGATTATATACCAACAGATCTATTACCTGTACTATATATATATATATATATATATATATATATATATATCGATCAAAACTCCCGAACCGAAGCGAGTTAAGCCGAAAAAGGATTATTTCTGAGTGTTGTGCTGGGCTTTTCTTTACCAATTTTATTGTGCGTTGGCTGTTTTCTCTTCATTAGTCCTCAGTCATGACTCTAAAGAAAGCTAGCAGTGCTACATACATACATAAATACATATATATATATATATATATATATATATATATATATATATATATATATATATATATATACCCAGCGGCCACTGCTTGTATCATACCTAAACGGAATCTTCAGGCTTAACAATTGCGTTTCAGCATGAAAAAATGTGTCGTCGCTAGGTGTTGACCTCAGTGTCCATTTTCACATTTCCATACTCTCTATCCCTAACATAGTACACATTAAAACAACATATATATATATGAAGTCTATCGATGACGACGATGGTTGATGGCTGCGAAGACTAAACTGAATCGCACAATTACCGTCCAAAGGTTGGATACTAAATGCCGTCACCTGTTGGCAGTGGCGCGCGCATCAGGCGATCATGATGTTGTTTCCGCCGAAATTCCTGATATTGAGTTTCAAATCTTTCAATGGCCTGACGGCATAAAATTCTCTAACGATTGGCTGCTCTAACTTCCTGTCCCGCAAGAATAATACGGAACTGTTTTAGCATTACTTTCAGGTGGTCTTTGAAATGTTTTTTTTCTTTCCTCCAATATAGCGCTGGCCTTCTGAGAATTTCCTCATATAGGATCCTCTTTAATAGACGGTCTTTCGTCATCCTGTTAACATAACCAAATCCACCTAAAGTGTCGTTGGATGCTAAGAGCCTTAATGTTTCTGCTGCTGCTGCTGCTACGCTAGAGAATACACACACATACACACACAAACACACACATATATATAAATATATATATATATATATATATATATAAATATATATGATGAAGTATAGTGTTAAGGTATGCTATATTTATGTGTTAAAGCGCTCAGTATCAGGGATATAGTGTATGTAAATATAAAAGTGGACATTGAAGTCAAAACCCAAGTCTGTTTCATGCTAAATGTAACCGTCAGGCCATGACTGTCGCCCTTGCGGGGTTTACTTCAATGTCCACTCTCTCTCTCTCTCTCTCTCTATATATCTCTCTCTCTCTGTATATATATATATATATATATATATAAAATAAAATAACACTGTATTCGATGATACCCGTCTATTAGGGCGGTTAGCCAATCCCTATTGCAGACGCTCACTCAGGTATATTTCTGTTTGTTCAACACCCACAGAACCAATGTGTGGTTTATGCTGCAACTAAGCTGAGGAAACCTTAGTTACTGTTTCTGGGAGAGAGCGTGTTATCTAGCGTGATCAATAATCTGAACAAGGCCAGCACACTCAAACCATCGGTCACGATGACTTTTAACTTCTTGCTAGCACAGCTATCGACGGTTCCAAGGGTTCCGTCTACCCAATTTCCCTCACAAGGGTTGTGTCAACCCGTAGTATGGTTTTCCGGCACCTTTGGAATATATTTAAATCTATCTATCTATCTATCTATCTATCTATCTATATATATATATATATATATATATATATATATATATATATTTTGAGAGAGAGAAATTGAGAGATTATGTGTGGCTATAGGAACGAAAACCGCATAGTCGTACTTGGTATGAAGATCGCTTGAGGCAGAAAATTGACAGTCATCATGCTGTATTGAGTCCTATGGTCACACTGTATGTACTAATGTCCTATCTCCTATTCGAGCCTTTGTAATAGTAGGTAAACTTTAATGAATAAAATAAAAATATTTCTTAAATCCTCTGAAACGTATATTCAACTTATCATCACCTTGAAATCTCATCACCATTAAAAGCGGCATTCTTAAGGACTGGTCAGTTAGCTAACTTCGTTTCTGAAACCAGATACTTGGATAAGCAAAAGAAAAGATCAAAGACCCTGTACCAAAGCGAAGGACAATACTACGCGCACAGGATTGTGCGCACTGTCCCAGAAACTAAAGTATGCTCAGAATAGCTGCAGGGTTGTTGGATGTGACATGTCGGGTTTTAGTTAGTGAAAATAATAGCTCGTCAGTACATTTTTCAGGGAAATAATAATAGAGAGGCGAGAGGTTCGCAACGTTTTATCTGTGGGGGAAGGGCTTGTGGTGTGTAATATAATTCACCACCCGTTAGGACGCGTCTGAACTCAATCAAGATTAAAAAGCGAAGATTAGGCAGGTAGCATGGAAGAATAAATAAGTTCTGAATGGATCCAAAGAGGAAAATATGAAAGGAAAAAATAAATTGAGGAAGGAATGTAGTGGCATAATAAAGAAGTAATGAAATAATTTGGAAGCAAAGAATAATGAATAAGTCTAAGAAAAAGATGAAATATAAACGGCAAGATATCAAAAAACAACAAATATACACAGAAACAATATAGAGGAATAATAAACAAATAATAAAATGAAGTACTGCATAGAAAGAAAGAACGAAGAAAGACTGTTAAAATTAAAAGAACAAAATTAACAAAACAGTTAATGAGTTTTGGAAGGAAAGAAAGGAAAAGAAAATAAAGAAAGAAAAGAAAGGGATAAATAAATAAGTCTGTAAAGAAAGAAAAATGAAAAGAAAAAGAAAATTCTGGAAAGAATAGAAAAACATTTAAGGAATTTTGGAAAGGAAGAAAGAAAGAAAAAGAAAGAAAGACAGAAAGAGAAATAAATAAATAAATAAAGAACCAAACAAACAAAAAATGTACTAAAAATGAATCTTAAAAAGAATAGTCAAATACTGAAAATAATATAAAAACAAGACACAGTTAAGAAATTTTGGAAAAACAGAAGGAAAAAAAGACAGATTAAAAAAAAGAAAGAGAGAAAGAAAGAAATGAAGAAAGATATAAAGAAAGAAAGAAATAGATAAATAAATCAATAATGAAAGAAAGGAAATGAAAAGAAAAGACCAAAATTCTGGAAATAATATAAGAACACAACAGTTAAGGAATTTTGGAAAAAGAAAAAGAAAGAAAACCTGTACTAACGATAACAATTAAAAGAAATAACTAAAACTCTGGAAATAATATAAAAACAAAAACAACAGTTAAGGAATTTTAGAAAATAAGAAAGAAAGGAAGAAAGAAAGGAAGAAAGAAAGAAAACAAATCCGAAACAATATAAAAAGAGATGAAACGAATTAACAAAGATATGTGTCGGTGAAAAGAAGGAAAGTAAAAAGAAGGAAATTAATTAACCATATAAAAGTAAATGAACGAATCAAAGAGATAGAATCAGGTGGAATCAAAGAAATTCGGAAGAAATAAAAATATGTAAAATGTGAAAATAAATAAAAGAAGAAAAACAAATGGCAAAATTTAAATTTTTAACGGAGAAAGAAAGGATGACGAATGACAAACCCGTTAAAAACGAAATCGCAACTGCGATCGTCGAAGAACAATAATGACGACAGAATGACAAACGAAAGGCTAGAAAGAAAGAACGACATAATGAAACAAAGGAAACTGATGGAGGTGGCAGTGGAAGAATGATCACAGAAAAGAGATTCAAGAAGTTTTACTGTTAAAAAAAAAAAGAATTTAAATCGGAATTTGAAATTAAATTAATAAAGAAAATAAAGAAATTTATTAAAAAAAAAAATACGTCCCCCAAAATAAAATAACAAAACAGAACTGAACAAAATAGGACAAATGAAAAAAAAAACAAACAAACAACAGAGAGTAGGAAACGAAAGGAGGCAAGAAAAATGCAGGCGATTATCTTTCTAACAAGTGACGCACTCAAACAATAAGGGACAGAGACAAAGAGATATGTCTAAAGTGATAAATACTGCGGCGTGTCTGGTAAGCGATGGCGTTGACTGACAAATTCTTAAGCGGAAGATGAACGTTTTTGTCTGCCATGATGTCTTATCGATCGATTATGTGCGAACTGTTATTGTTTTTGTTGTCTCGTCGTCGTCGTCGAAATTGTCGCCCTTGTTGCTGTTGATTATTTTTTTCCCTTACAGAAGAGTACCGCCATTTTTGTTGGACGACTCGTTTCATCGCAGACGCTGCTAGCTGCTCGAGAGAAACAACTGGCGAAAGATTTTCGCCACCGGCGCATGCGCAACCGTGAGAACACATTCCTTGATAAATAAGTCAGATACGGAAGTGCATATTCCGACACTGTTATATTATCTCGCTACTGATCAGATGTCTTATACAAGTCAATGTTTCTTTCTTTCTTTCTTTCTTTCTTTCTTTCTTTCTTTCAATGAAACCAAGTCGTGTCTTTTCCCATTTTCCATGCGATCAAAACGGAATTTATTATTTATGAGGTATCGGCAGGAGAGGTTTAACACTTCTTTCTTTCTTTCTTTTTACTGAAACCAAGTAGTGATTTTGCCCTCTTTTCCACGCACTCAAAATGGAATAGTCATTTATTTATTTGGTATTTGCAGGAGTCCTTAAACATTTCTTTCTTTCTCTGTTTGTTTGTTTCTTTCTTTCTTTCTTTCTTCCATTTTCTCACTGTAACTAAGTAGTGTCTTTTCCTCTCTTTCCACGCGATCAAAACGAAATATTTGTTAGGTATTGGCGGGGTGTAACGGTATTGCGAACTAACGAAGGAATGGGCAAGAACAGTTTAAATAGGATAATTTGTTTTAAGGGCCCTCAGCTTTTATGATGCAAACGAAGTACAATATAAACAGTGAAAAAGAAGAAAAGTAACCTTGGAGTAAACTTCAACAACAATTTCCGAATCAGAGATTGAATCAGAGTCCCAATCAGAGATTGAATCAGAGTCCCAATCAGAGAGTGAATATAAAGAGTCCGAAAGATCTGAAGAACGATATAAAAGAAAAAAAGACGAAGCATAGCAAAACTAAAACTACAAACAAATTAGTAACATCTTCAAACTTACTAACCAACAAAGCAGCAAATTTTCGTGGGTGGTTATCTTAAGAAAGGACTTACTTTGAGACACCTTCTCAATTTGGTTTTTATAGATCCACTATTAAAGAAGCTGTTAAACTTTAAGAAGAAATAAAGAAAACACTATGTAATGACAAGAGTACGCAGGTTTAGGCTTTAACAAAGCTTTATTCAACTGAGAATACAAAGTTCGCGTATAGTGCCCTTTTATAGTTCCAGTAAACAGAAATAGCTCTCTTAATGGGGAGAGTTACGAAGCAAAGGGAGACTACTCTTGATTATTCATGACACACTTCATTTAGAAAATTGGTCATTGAATTTTGATGGTAAACGAATTGATGAATAAGAATATCAAATGTTTGTTGTGAAGTACGAAAGAAGAGAATTTAAGAAGAATTGCATCTACCAAATGGAAAAAAAACGGATACTGTTGTCAGCTGTTCTGAATGTATATAATTTATGGAAGATCATAAAGATAATTGTTGTGGACACAATGAATTTGAACACTGGAAGCAGAAATGGGATTGTTATTCTGTTTGTTACAAAGATTATTTGCTGGAAGAACCACAATTCATTGGCTCTCAACATCATGTTCTTGATCGAGTGCTTCGCTTAATAATGGATGATGAACTTGGAGAAAAATATCGCCCAATATCCGTTTATCCATGAACTTGTAAAGAACTACAGACAGTTCAATAAGAATCTCAAGAATGGTAAAGAAGTGATTATTGAAACTGCTTGATGGCGTGATGATATGAAATGTCTATTTCATTTTACTCGAGTTTTCCGCTTTTTCGAACAAACTGGAAAATTTCCTAAAGTGACGTTTGCAAAAAAATACGTAACTTAAGTAATTCAAGATGGAATTCTATAGCAATATTAAGTCTTTTGGCATTCTTCTACCAAAGAAAAGAGTCTCTACAATGCAGAAGCTATGTAGCAGCTTGCAGACTCACAAAAAAGCATTAAACTCCGTGAAAAATTTTTGGAATCCAGATCCATTGAGACTGGAATTTCCCAGAAGAAATCAGCGTGTAGAACGGGCAATCAAACAGCCTTTACGATCTTTATGATGTCTGTAAAAAGGAGAAATTTCAGCTTACATTTTATGACACAGAATAGGGTTACAAAAAATCATAATACACACACACACACACACACACACATACACATACATATATATATATGTGTGTGTGTGTTATATAATTATATGTTGTACAGTAATTGACATCTTTGATAATGGTTTATGTAAGCCGAAAGCTTAGATTGAATTAAAAAATATAAATATATGTATTATAGGACGAAACGGCCGTCCAGTGCTTTCTGCATTTTGTTGAGGTTTCTTCTAGACTCGATGAATTACTTAATTATAATTATCTCAAATCCTCCTAGTTTCTATCACTTATATATATATATATATATATATATATATATATATATATACAAACTTTGGGGCGGGTTCCTCACACTAAAACAAAGACAAAAGTCAATATAACCATATGTCCGCAAATCTTTGAGTTATTAAGTTTAAAGAAAGCTTCTTGCCATGTAGACGAGATCACATTTGTCATTCGTGTACATTTGTGGCTAGTCTGTCTTCAACGTTTAACACATGTAGTGGTGAGTTAACTGATAGGTGTTCTGTTTAACAATGGCAGGATGTTCATATCGTGAACAGGCAAATATGATTTTTATATACGGCCGCAGGAATGGTAATGGACGCGAGGCTGCATGGCTGTATCACTTTGCGTTTCCAGAGTGAAGGCAGCTGAGTTATCCAACCTTTGTTGTGTTTATCCTCGCGTTGCTGAGACAGGGTCAGTGGCACTACAAACTATGGATTGCGGATGACCGAGATTCGCTCACCGTTCCTGGTAACAAAGAACTCATTCTACGGGCTGCTGGAAATTATCCAGATATCAACACACGTCAAGTGTTCCCTATTGTACATTTCATAATACTGCATGGAGGTTACCTCAAGGATAGCTACTGTGTTCGTATCCTTGACAACGTGTGCATAGTCTTTTCTCCTCTGATCAATCACCACGGGAGAACTTTTGCCGATGGTTCATGGCACAAACTGCAAGATGTCTACAAGATGGGTCCCAAGAATGTTGACACCATAGCAAAACTGAAAAGTGGAACAACCTCTTAATAGTTGGTGTTCCTAGGTCCACCCAGACCCGGGGTGGTAGCACCTGGTAGGGTCACAGCTATGGGCAAATAGTTGACCCAAAATTGGGGTCAAAACACTATGTAAGTATAAAAATAGGTTTTAATATCAGCAATACTTTTTTGTAAAAGATAATTACCAGCAATACTTTTTTGAAAACATTATTACAAGCAATATATTTCTGAAGAAAAAAAAATATTAGAATCAATATATTTTTGAAAAAAAAATATTATCAGCAATAAAAATGTTGTCGACATTAAAATAACCTATTGAGGTTGATATGCCGTAAAACAAACCAAACCAAACCTGATATTGAGCACCTTACGCATAATTAGAGAATAGCTTAAAATTCTATTTTATCATATATATATATATATATATATATATATATATATATATATATATATATATATGTGTGTGTGTGTGTGTGTGTGTGTGTGTGTGTGCGTGTGTGTGTTTGTGTGAGAGAGAGAGAGAGAGAGAGAAAAATTACTTTCATTCGTTATAACTGCTTTTATTTATAGCAAAGTGACAAAGCAGGTGATCCGTTATCTTGATACCTTTTTTTTTTAATTCAGTTTAATATTCAACAAGTATGGAAGGTGTGAGATTACTATTGCTACAGTCTACATTCCCCATCTCTTGTTAATCTCAATCACCAGGTCCTTGTATTTGGACAAATTTCTTGGGTAGTTTTTTTTTATTATTATTATTATTATTGCATTTGATTTCTGTTGTATACACATTTCCTCCCAGGTATGAATCACAGACATAAGGTCAGAAATAGCTTCATTACATTTCCCACTGGATCATTTTTAAAACCGAAGATCACAGACATTTTACACTGATAAAATCCTTCGTAAGGTGTGAGCTGTACTTGTGAGAACAATTTTTTTTTATTTCTTTAAGGAAAAGGCTACCAAGTTCACTTTCAATGTGTCTAGCAGAATATTTTCCAATAAATCCGAGTGCTCCGATTACAACTGGAATTATTGATGTCTTCATGTGCCACATTTTTAGATTACTATTTCAAGATCCTTGTATTTTGATATTTCTTTTTTAAATCTTCAGATATATTACAGCCTGCAAAAACTACTATGTCAATAAGAAAGCACACACTGTTTTTGTGGTATTTGATCACGATATGTGGACGATTTATTATTATTATTATTATTATTATTATTATTATTAATATTATTATTATTATTCCTTTGATTTCTGATGTGTACACATTTTTCCGGGTTCCGCCCAGAGACCTAAGGTCAGAAATGGCATCATGACATTTTACACTGAGCAATTAAAAAAAAAAAAACAGTAACCCAAAAAAGAAAAAAACATATTTTACATAGATAAAGCCCTTCCTAAGGTGTGGGCTGTACTCGTAAGAACAATTTTTTTGTATTTCTTTAAGGCGTTGGCTACCAGGAATCCCTTCAGTGAGTCTATTGGAATCTTTTCCAATCAATCCGAGGGTTCAAATAACAACAACGATTGTTGATGTTCTCATGTGCCACATTTTTGAGATTTCGATTTCAAGGTCTTTGTATTTTGATAGCTTTTTGAAGTTCTTCAAAGATACATTGCAGTCTGCAGGGACTGCCATATCAATCAGGAAGCAATTTTTTGTTTGCGGTCTCTAATAACGATGTCAAGGCGATTAGCTTTGATTGTTCTCTCTGTGCGTGGTCCCATAAAATTGTTACAGGTCCTATCTCTGTAACCGGGTCTGGGTGGTGATTATACCAATTTCTTTCACGTTCCTTTCCGTAAAAGTTGCAGATTTTCCAGTGCAGATATTGGCTCACTCTGTCATGCCGTGTTTTATATTCAGTGGATGCCAATACCATGCAACCTGATACAAGAATATTATTATTATTATTATTATTATTATTATTATTATTATTATTATCTAGAATGTTAATTACAGGATCGAGTTTATCGACTGAAAAATCATTGGTTATTTTTCGATCGCTATCAACATAAGCAATATGCTGTATTCACTGTTATTTCCTTTTCCTGTGTGTTTCCTGTATCCGTTTTTCATGCGCTTTATCCTCTATTTTGATAACGTTTTCTTTCTTTTATCATAATTTTGACTTTTACCTTATTTCTTTTCTTTTTTTTCTTTCTTTCTTTCTTTCTTTCTTTCTTTCTTTTCTTTTCTTTTCTTTCTTTCTTTCTACCTCGGTTTTCTCAAATGATCTTCGGCATATCTCGTTTAGTACCTCGCTACCATTGCGAACTCTCTACTTTTAATTCCTCTTCTTTGCCTTCCGTGTTTCTCGCTGTTCGTTAGTTTTTTTGTTTTCTAATTCAAGAATTTCGTAAATCCTTCTTTTTTGTGGTTGTCTCTTTGTCCGCCCCCCCCTCTCTCTCTCTCTCACTCTCTCTCTCTCTCTCTTTCTTCTTTCCATTTTTGTTTTACCTCCTCCCTATAATTTCTCTTATCATTACACTCCTCTCTTTCTCTATCGTTTCTTTTACTGCTACACTTCAATTACTTGACTCTTTATTTCTCTAGCAACATGAAATCTTTGCCTATGTCGAATAAAGCAATGCATAAATAATCCGATAGGAAAGAGATAAGCTAAAATTAATCAAAGAAGTCCTGCCGTCCTCACCCCCGGAACGGAACAGACCAGTCCAAGGGTCATTAATATTGATAGGCTTATGCATTTTGATATGAAAAGGATTGAATTGGTTTTGCTCATCGAGAGCCTATCAAGATTCGTGCGCCTAAGCAAAGCGATTTCAAACCATTTCTCTTGCACGACTATGAACCAAACTAGTTTTGAGTGAATTACTTAGAGAAACAGAAAATTATTTAAATGATTATAAAACTTTGATATTGATTTCCTTACGGAAAGGCATGAACCAAAATCTTCTAAGTCCTGTGCATGACGATAAACAACATCCGGCAGCAAGGTCTCTGATCGGGAAGGTTTTTAATAGCAAAAAACTAACTCTTTATTGCTGTTGTTTGATAGGTCCACTCAGAATCAGGGTGGTAGCACCTGTTAGGGTCCCAACTATGGGCAAATAGTTAACTCCCAAACTATGAAAATATAAAAATAGATTATTATAGTAAATATTACCAGCATTTTTTAAAAAGAATATTACCAGTAATACATTTGACTCTCGACAACAACTCTACTTACAAAAATACATCAATGAAAACTTGTCTACTAATTGATTTCTTACAAAGAATATATATTCTAATGACAGGAACCTACCATAAAAATCATGCCGGCATTAAATAACCCATTGAGGTGTTGATATGCCGTAAAACAAACCAAACCAAATCTTCCAGCCTTCAGATCCATTTATCAGTCGTCTTGACAATAGGTATGGAAGACACAACAAACATAAAATGTACGGCCATTAACTTGCTGGCCCTTAACACGGTATCTATCAATGAAAAAAATTGACTGAAAATGTCATGCATACTAAACCCCTTCGTATTTTCATTATGTTAGCCGAATGGCCAGCATCATCTCATTACCACCGGACATATATTTTTTTATCATTTTAATCCAAGCAAGGCAATAATGCGACTAAGACGCAATGGGATTACTGAGAGTGGAAGAAAGTGAGACGACCTTAGTTGGTGGGGGATAGGACAGTAAAAGAACAATAATCAGGAAGACAGAAGATGGTGATTAATGTTGCATTTGAATTTTTGAAGATCGTTGATAGCAGGAAAGCAAGAAACCAGAAAGCCACAGCAGAGGAAAGAAACTATTAGAATAGAAAATTCGGTTATATCTAGCCAGTTCAAGAGTAAAATGGTGAGACCTAGCTGCCAATCGAGTAGTGCGCTTAAATTTATGTGGTGGACGTATCAAGAAGGAAAACTCATTAAAACCATTGCCGTGAATAGAAAATACGCATGGAAGCCACGTCACGACGGTGGAATCTTGTGTTTTCGACACATTCTAACAGTTAAAAATGTTCACAACTTGACAAAGAATGGATTGATAAATATATATATATATATATATATATATATATATATATATATATATATATATATGTATGTGTGTGTGTATATATATATGTGTGTGTGTGTGTGTGTGTGTCCCTTCTTTGTGAGGGACACAAATCAAAAATGATATAATGTCCAAAAAAGTTGTCTTTATCAGATCTGATATCAGGATCGTCCGGGTTCTTCAATAAATTTATGCACAGCACTGTCCGATCAATTTTATAATTTACCAACGTTGCAATTTCTAAATTTTTTTATCTGGCAATCAGACTTGCGAGTCATTTATAAATTTTAAACTCGCAATATGGTTATTAATTAGAGACTTCGAAATTCGGGACATTACATACAAATGGCTTCCATCTGTCTTTCATCCGAACTACGTAGGTAGATGATGTTACCATTCAGTAAATAAACCTTTATATTCTAACAAGAATTCATATATCGATTAAAAATGAGGTATTTATTAATGTTAGTAGGAGTGTATAGTTTTATATTTTCCTTTTCTTTTCTTAGGTGTTTTTTATTAATAATTTCATCCGAAGCAAAGCCACTAAAACTATAGAGAGAGAACAATAAGAGAATAAAAATGAAGAAGACAGACGATAACGATTGAAGTTGCATTTAGATTTTTGAGGATTAAATTTGACTGGAAAGCAAGAATCCGGAAGGGTGTTCCGCAAGCGACAAGTTCATGGGAAGAAACTATAAGCATAGAACTTACGGTTATATCTAATCATTTCAACTATAAAATGACGAGATCTAGTACTGCGCTTAAAATCATAAAGTCTACGTACCATAGAGAAGAGTTCATCAGAACAATTAACGTGAAAGTATTTACAGAATTGTCAGAGGGCAACTACATTAGCACCTTTTAGAGTCTCAGCTACGGGTACAATGTGAAGCCCCATAAAAAAAATCAACAGTACATATTCATAATAGAATTACTAATAATATAATTTTATAGTAAAATTAACAGATATACATTTTCAGAGTAAGTTTACCAGCAATACATTTTTATAGCAAAATGACCAAAAATACTTTTTTATAGCAAAATGACAATCAATGCAGCACTAAAAAAATATAAAAATACATGTTTATCGTAAAATTACCAGCAATACAGCGCTCTAGGTAAGACAATAAACAGCTAAACTCAAACTGGGGTCGAAACGCTATGAAAGTGTAAAAATAGGTTTTAATACCAGCAATACATTTTTATAAAAAATTATTACCAGCAATGAATTTTTGAAGAAAAAAATTATTACTAGAAATACATTTTTGAAAAGAATATTATCAGCAATACATTTTTGAAAAAAAATATTACCAGCAATACATTTTTGAAAAAAAAAAAAATATTACCAGCAATACATTTTTGAAAAAAAAATATTACCAGCAATACACTTTTGAAAAAAGTATTACGAACAATACATTTTTGTAAAAAATATTATCAGCAATACATTTTCGAAAAAAAAAAATATTACCAGCAATTCACTTTTGAAAAATAAATAATTACCAGCTATAAAAATCTTTCGGCGTTAAATAACCCATTGAGGTTGATATGCCATACAACAAAACAAACTAAACGAAACGATCAATACATTTTTATTAAAACAAATCAATAGTAATACATTTTTGTAGTGAAATAACCAGCAATACATTTTTTTAAAATTACCAACAATGC
This sequence comes from Acanthosepion pharaonis, assembly GCA_903632075.3. NCBI lineage: Eukaryota > Metazoa > Mollusca > Cephalopoda > Sepiida > Sepiidae > Acanthosepion > Acanthosepion pharaonis. The sequence continues at coordinate 1,521,690 of CAHIKZ030000501.1, read as the reverse complement.
ATTTTATTATCTACAAACTATATATTTAAAGACATAAGTTTACCCTGAAAGTATAGATTTATGTACAAAACATCTGTAGTTGAAGGCAAAAAATTGCGTTCAAAATATATGTAACTGAAACCATATAATGCGTACAAAATATTTAGATTTCGATATGACGTAACCCATAGAGGTTGATTTACCACTAAAGAAGATCAACCAACATACAAACATATGTGTCACACCATGCTAAATATACATTGTGTCACCTTTTCTATGATACGTTTAAATGGCCTTGAGCTAAATGAATGCAAACTGGTGCCTAGGGATCTGTCTCCTTAGTAAAGCATCTTCTTTGCACCAATGGGGATTGGATAACCGGCACATCTTGACGCTCGCGGCAAAATCCAGGGGAATTAAGATTTTCTTTTTACTTACTACCTACACCTGAGTTTGTCGACTCCCAGTTGGCCTTGTTAAAAGACAATTAATCTTCGGGTAAGTGATATTTAGAGTCAAAATTAGTGCATGGTTGTCTGGGTGTGGATCAGTCAAAATGGGGCTCGACGTTTTGTGATAATTCTCTTTGGGGTATGGTGAAAAAAATATCTCAGTATTCCCAATGAACAACTGAGGAAATGAAAAATATTCCTGTGTCGAATGGCATCAAAAAATAAATATCTCAAAACTGAGTAGATATGATACTTTTTGATTCTAAAGATAATCCTGAAGTCGATTTTTATCTCCAACCGCGCCAGATTGCGCCCCACACATGATTTCGGAATTTTCAGGTATTGTCTGTTTTTACGGGATGATACATGCACACGAGTGGCCTAGCCAGCCAGATGTTTTTATTCAGTTACCATCTCTAGACTGGTTGCGAACCAACGCTAGACAGCCAGTCTGCTACGCTATTTAATTCTGATGTAATGGAATAACAAGTCACCCGCATGAATGATCACGCTATAGGTAACAAGTACCTATAAAGTCAACCGTCTACGAGAGATTCACGAAGGAGAAGAGTGAGACGACGCAAGCACGTCCGCCCTTCCTATTAGTGGCACTCACTACTAGATTGACCTGTATGTATAACTGTACCGTATTTCATATTTTACTTATTCTGTACAATAAACCTTTCTTCTAGTACCCATTTAGTGTTATGTGTTTATTCCCTTAGCACAGAATATAACAAATTCACAGCCGCGCGGGGAGAGGACGAACGAGAAGAATTCATAACGTTCCTTGGGGTATCTGCGTGAAAATGAACATAACAAAAACGGTCAGAGTTCAAACCCTGCTCACCGACTTTTCCATATTTTGTGGAGTTGCTCAGTTCATTTTCTTTTCGAATGCAGACGATTTCTCCCTTATACTATTTAAGTATAAGCCTTCTCCTTGTTTGCAACCTTTCTAAGACCTCATTGTTGCTTACACGCTCTGTCCATAATATCCTTCTGTTGAACCGCATATCCGTCGCCTCGAATCTCTTCTTCATCTTTGAGGAAATCTTCTAGCATTCTTTGCCGTAAAGAAGGACAGGTCTTTCGTAAATTGCACTCTTAGAATGACCTGACATAAAAATGATAATTACTGAGTTCTCTCCCTTGACTTGTCTGCACTCAGTTTTATAGCCATAGTGTCATGGCAGTTATCACACCTTAACAACAAAATTATTAAGCTTAGTGGTAATTGTCATTTGTAAAGAAGTATA